>JAUOZQ010000160.1:0-146828 GCA_030710315.1 Anomotaenia brevis
GTAGTTGCCATAGCAACTGAGTCACAAGGGAGCACTCGCGGCTTCTTCAAAACATCCCTGATGGAGAAGAGCCAATTGACGAGGAAAAGATGCAACGTCTAGCTCGGTCATTAAAACCAGTAGGCAGTACAGCAATCAGTTGCCCGAGTCAGTCCACGTTGTTCGTTTCGATCGGCAAAACAGAATATTCCGAATTTAACAGGATACCCATGAAACTCTTTTTCTTTAAGTCAGGTAGAAATCCAATCAGTGGTATGGGTATAGTTGCACAATCGAGGTACCCTAAGCCTTCAATCACAGGTACATAATGTCTGGCGTTTAAGAAGTAGAAGAAGTTTCAAATTATTAAAGGCGCATTAGCCTTACTACACAGGAATTTACTTTTGCACTTAAATCTGCCAGCACAGGCCGCGGGGTAATACTCTCCGATAGTCTTTGTTTCGAGCTGCAGCACAATATATGCCGCAAATGTATAACCAAGCACTGTAAAGAAAGTAGCTTCAGAGCTCATGAATTAGGTGATCTTGTAAGGTCAAATGCTTCCCTTCTGCGTAAAAGGTTCGAAAAATGATCCGCTATTCGTTTTTTCGTCAGATGACATTACTCGGACTGTCAATGTTCTCATCACCGAGCGGACATGCAACGTTGCACCTGCGATTGCGTTGCAATAAGAGAAGGCTATCAAGACGCTCCACCTCGGAGGCAACCTCGCCAATCTGCGCGCGAATCTTCCCACTCGCGACGAAGCCGCGGTTGCTTTTGCCTAATAAGAAAGCAACAGGCAAAATGAGACAGGGAAAAGCTTTTGCTGGGCTACAAAGGACTTAGTTGCTTGTAATAGTAAATGTCATCAGTTTCGGACAGGTGCACAACACCGCGTGGATTCAAAAGAACAGGACGTTTGGGATAAACTTTGCAAAAGAACCTGCTTTTTGACGGTTATGATCAGGCAAACGGCGCCTCCTTCTTCATTAGTTTTCGCAGATAATAACGATGAGAAAGGATGCATGAAAAACCCAACTGATTCATCACGGAAAAGGGACTCTAGTGCATATTTCTGTAGGAAACTTCCACTAGGTTACTCCAAGACTGCGATACAGTCGCTAATCATATCCCACTCTACATCAGGCACATTTTTTGTTAGACTTCATCCCAGAAGGCGGACTCGCCTCGGCCTCGGGTAGGGAAGAGAAGATGTGGTTGAGTCGGTCGCTCTGCTCGGCGATTTGCGCTCCACCGTGGTCAGGCTACATTTGCGAAAATCTTATTTTTTGCCTGTATTTTCAGTACTTTGCTTACCTCTCTCCTAGCTTAAACCAATCTACTTGTTTGCAATTCGAACCTAAGCCTTATTAAATCGATCAAGCAGGTAAGGACTTCTGGCAAAAAGAGGAGCTGTTGTCTTCTGTAGCTTAAAGCCACTCGGATGAACAAAAATAGCATCCATACTTCTCAAGATAACTATCGATGAAAGTCCCAGATAATCTACCCATTCAAGGCAAACACAGTAACCATTCAAGGACAGTTATAAGAGTTTCAGGCAGTGTTATGATGTGCGGCAATGCGAGCATCTGTCCGGTCCAGGACTCGCCTATAATTGACCACAAAGGCGGCTCCAGGCGACCGCTGATCGGCTCAGCAGGCATCCTATCCCTGCGCAGCTTTCTCGTCTCTCAAATGGGCCAAATAGAGGCAGCGTCACTGTCGGACACAGATATGCTCTCTCTAATGTCTTCCTGTCTCCTATTACGATCTCCTGAGCTGTATCAGTGGGTTCTCTTCTCCTCCTTGCTAGTTTCTCGTTAAAATCTATCTGTGCAGTTGCATTCATAAAACCACCGTCGCCTTTCGATCAGCACTGGCATTTCGGTGAGTGAGTTAGCGAGTGGGAGGAGTGGATTGCATATAACTGCGTCTTTCTTTCCTGGTTTCTGAAGAATATTCAAGCCATTATAAATCATGCTACTTGATTCATTTTAGTAACATTATTATTTACTCCGAAATTACCCACTGAAACTAACTCAAAAATGCGACATCAAGCTGTGAAGCAGAGTCAGGGAAGATATTTAGTTATCATAATACTACATATATTAAATATATTCAAATCAATAAAATGTATTTAAAGAACAGCACTTAGGTACACGCTGTGTCGTATTTGATAAAAATAGGCTATTTTGTAGAGTCAAAAATTAATCAAATTTCTCAATAGCAAATTATCCTTCGTTGAATCATTCGTACAAATACCGTATTCAAGTTAAATACGCATTTTAAAAGTCGAGTGTACTGATAAAGGAGGCCCTATGAAGAACTCACATTCACAAAAAATTATGAATTCTCTTTATTGTTAATTCTAAACTTAAGTTTACTCATTAAGTTACGAAATACCTCGACTTTGCCACCGAATTCAAGCGTAATCTCCCACACCTGTTGCAAATGAACTTCAACAAAACATGCTTTCGTATAACTCTCATGGGTAAGTTCCTATCGGTGTCTCTTCACGCCTAATTTCCTGCAGGAAAACTGTGGAACAGACAGTCAGCCTGATGGAATCAAATACGGCAGCGGTGGCTCTCAGAAATAGCCCTAACTCCCTCTAAAAGCAATACTTGCTCATTAATTTGGCTGAAGTGGGCCTGATTGTGCATTTATTTTAACTTACTTTTTTAACAACCTTCTTTATTGAATGCTGCAGTTCGACTTGCATGAACATCATTTTGTTTCAGTGACCTAGTTTCACTTGTCCTTGTACACTACAGTTACCTTCAATATTTCGACGACTACCATTAAGAGTTATTCAAGATGAGGAGCTTCAGCATCGTCAATGATAACTCAGAGTTGCCTTGAAGAAGTTGCGTATTTACGGGTACAACCTTGTGGCAATGAATGAGATCCAGCAAATTCTACGTGAGACTTTAACCTATAGTTGTCGATTTGTCGTATCAATCGCGAAGGCTGTGATTGTGGAAGATTTGAGAGTAATTAGGATGTAGGAAGGTAGAGAGAAGCCTCGGAATATTTGGCAATGATTATCTATTGCTTACTGATTTGAAAGCTTCGGCAAGGGCATACGTTGGTCGGAATTTGCTACACATATGCGTGTTGTTATTGTGGCGGCGACTGAGCAGTTTATCCAGTCCCACTGGGCCAGAGGGTGCGAATTTGCTAACGCCGTCACTGTGGCACCAACAGGCATATAGGACTAGCCAGTCCAGTAAAGACGGCACGAAGGCGCGCTGAATTCTCCTGCGCCAGACCACCAACGAGCATCACTACCACATTAGAAGAAACACCGCAGAGGCCTTGCTGAACAGCGGTCGAAAAGCTGGTGATAGTTTGGTTGCAACACACAAAATGAACCAACAGGTGCAATCCTTCACGATAAAAACCCCTTCATGTCAACAAGGACGTCACAACGGACCCACCAAATAACAAAAAGGGAGGAATAAATATGATTTCTTTATTTTTCCCAAATATTATGCATGTACGGCCCTATGCATTGGCACATAGGCCATATACAAGGCTCTCGGACCGCAAGGCACAAATTCGAGTTGGAAGGGGAAAATAGGATGAGACCGGATTAGTGCTCTAGGGAGTCCGAAAGGTGCACAAAACAAGTATCAGGCTCGTTGGAGTACACGGAGTACGAGCAGCAAAGGCTAATGCTCTGCCGCACTGTCTCAAGTTTGCCTTCAAGTTTGAGGCGGAGGAGCCGCTTTTCCTAGATTTACTGCGTCACTCGTCTAGGTAAAGAAAGCAACCGCAGAGAATCGATGCCACTTGCTGCCCCTCGTAGTCTCCTTATTTCAGTAATTATTCAGTCGCATTGTCGTCACGCTTACTAAGGTGCGCAGCTGAACCATCAGTCTTCACTAGCCGGTTTTCGTTCACCATGGCAAAATCATTGCGTATAATCCTGCCTCTTCGTCAAGATATGCGACCATGACCAACACCAGTGTTCTCATCTTTGGCTTCTCTCCCTTCTACACCTTTTTCTTAACTTAGCTCCTCTCTCCCTCCCTCCACCCAAAACTAGCTAAACTACCTGCCTACGTTTGTGTAGAGGTTAGTCCACATCTTTCTAATATCTATGTAAAAGTAGTGTCTGTTTTGCTATTAAATTGACCTTGTTTACTGTCGCATTAACTACACTATTTTACAGGAAATTTACCAGATACTAGTTTTACCCTCACAATTTAATCGCCTTTATATTACCCCGAATGCATTCTACTTGAGTCATCGACTCAAGACATTAATCACCCCAATTCCTGCCTACCCAACAGAGGTCAGTTGCCCTGGGTACCGTTTTAAATGAATTATGCAGAGACAAATCACCAACGAACGCATTTCCGCTACAGACCCGGCCACTTATTAAATAGGAATATATTTGCTTCAGAGAGTTTAATGAGGCAATATGAGCATATAAATAATCAAATGCGACGGTTTTGGGTGGCAAAGAGCCCCTTTAAATAAGGATACGGCTGAGCTGGTAATGTACACTTCACATAGTTGCTTCAACATACATACTTCAGTCTTGTAGGCATATCGGCTGATTTGCAAAGGGTTTTAAGACCAAGCCTGATTTGATAGGAAAATTCTATTGCGCATTAAACGGCCATTCGACTTCGCAACACCCAATCAGCTAGCACTTCCAAGCCCGGGTACTTTAACAATTACTGATACAAGATTCCCAGAAATAACCTAGAAACCTCTTAAGTGAATACCGAAAAAGAACGGAGCTTAGAAGGCAGACACTTGGTTATAAAAGTAGAACTAATCTATCCTTAACCTACCATGCCAACCCATGGATTTTGAACAAATGAAAGAAGTAACCAAATGTGTGTGTATTTAGGATGAGTATGAGGGTCTAAATAGGCTACATCTGATTTCTACTAAACGGGAATCGCTCCGTAATTGGTTGATGAAGAGTTGTACTCGGAATCGATTCGTTGTGCTTGGCGCTTCCTATTGGGTAGCCGTACGCCACAATACTCCTCCCCTAGAGCGTTGGTAAATTCTACAATGGAAAACGCTCGATAAATAGCTAGTGTACAAATTCAGTGAAGCGGGATGGGAAGGTTACAGTACGTCCGCAACGTGTTTTAGTTTTGTTGGAGTTGCACACAATAGTATCGACAGGTGAGGAGGGGAGTTGGCATTGTTTCAACCTGTGGTGAAAACGATCGTCAGGTTGGAAAAGCTGAGGGGGAGGGCTTCAAGTGTGCTTGTGGATCTTGTTGGACTGACAGGTAAGACAATGCTTGGCCCATTGATGAATGTCATGGCGCATATTGTTTCAGACGAAACGGTCGGTGATCAATTCGATCGTTGAACGAATGCTTGGGTGTGACAATCCATGGAAGTGATTGAAGATCTTCCGGCGATATGATTGCAGGACGAAAGGTCTCGGCTTGCCAGTTGAAACATCACAATGGATCTTGACGTCACTGGTGAGGACAGGTAGGCATTCGATTCTTAGGGATGGATTGTTGGTAATTTCCGCGATGTCTGGGTCACTCTCTTGAGCGGCAGCAATTTCCTGAGGGTCGAGGTTTGTGTCGCCGATTTGATTCAGTTCCATTCGGGACATAGCATCGGCAACAACATTGCTATTGTCATCGACGTAACGGATATCGCTTGTGAGATATGGACCGGTTGGATGTACGTGGTGTTTTTCCGTCGATCGTAGGAGAACACTCACTTCTGAGACGGTGTCAACCAGGAACTTAAGGGATGAGTTCCTGTCGGTAACGTGTAGGAGGTGACTAACGAATTTGCCAGTTGCAGCTGTCACCATCACTGACTGGGGTTTGGCGGACTTGGTTTTGGGTACTTACACCAGGGTTGGCACTTCTTAGCGTCGTCCCCAAAGGTACGGTGGTAGAAGCATATTTGATTACGATGCTTTGACTTTGCTCTTCTGCTTTTCCTAGATGGTGAGCATCGTTCAGTCCCATCTGCACGAGTTCTGTTCATCTTATCCAGCTCCAATCGGGATACGCGCCGCCACCTCCCCGTTGGTCAAAGTGACCACCAGTGTTTTGGCAACGGCGGCTGCAGGAACCAGGAAAAAGAGGGGACGCAATGAACACATTCCAAACTAACAGGGAATCGTCGTAAAGACTTCTTGAAGGTGCAAATAAATTGGAATTTATTATTAAAGTTATTCCGACACTGCCGAATGGTAGGATGAAAAACACTCAAATACAGAAAAATAGGGAACTAGCCAGTTGAATTTCGATTACCATGTACGTTTATCTCACCTTTTTTTCTCCTGTGTAGCAGCCAAACCACCCATGTCCTTGGCAGCGGCGAAGTTGAGTTGAGTACGCAAATCGCAATGGCTTTGCGCTTCGGTTTTGGAACAGCAGCTAGGGAAAAGGAAGAACACACGCACATTTTTCATTTCTAAATCATTGCTTGGCGCAAAATTTCCGTTGCCGATTTTAGGCAAAATGAGACTTCAAATCGTATTAGGATGCATAATTTTCATTTAAAATTCTGTACGAAGATAATATGAATGACAGTCTAGCATACTTTACAAAGACATTGAGTTTTATCAACTGAAATTGTTTTCCAATCTCTGTTAAATTAATTTTACCACTGAAACTTAAAAGTACATTGAATAAGTGGTGCATAGTATGAAAGGATCAACTTCAATCAGGTACAGCATTTGATTTCACGTCGGGTAGTAATACCTGCGGATTATAATGGTTTTTAATTATAACTTCCGCCAAATGCGTTAGCATTTGGTTTTATTTAATTAAACAACAACATTTACTATCCGTTTTCATAAAAACCGTGGCATATTTCAAAGTATCTATGATGCATTTAGGTTTAACTTATAGCATTGAACTATTTACTCAAAAAACTTGTTTTACGATAATGAAGAAGCAGAAATTTTTTTCTAAAAATTGGACAACCTGACAGCTAATTTTGTTTTGTGTTATGGATCAGCTATCAGCATCTGCGCCACGGAGCTGAAGGACTTTGAGGCCCTAACGGAGGTGCAGTCGGGCCCGGGCACGGAGGCAGTGCTGGTGGTGATGGACCGCTCAGCAGACATCGTGCGCTGCATCACCCTTCTCTCTGAGATCTACGAGCACGAGTTCTGCGGCCAGTTAGGACTCGAGATCAGCAAGCAGATCGAGGGACACACCATCCGTGCCTTCGGTTAGGGCGCCTCGTGCCTCGTTCAGGTGAGTTTCCGCCTCCATTCACCACTCAAATGGAATTAATTACTGTATGCGTTAGTCGCCAAGTCACGCATAGAGAAGTGGTTTTATTAAATCCACTCGATTTCCGCCAGTTGTTTTGGATGGAAGAAGGCAGTAGTATGGATTAGGTGCTTCGTTCCCTTGTCTCCATGCTTAGTGCACTCGGCGGCTGAAGGTTTGTCAGAGAAAATTAAATTTATTTACTGCTCGAGGGATCAATGCACGAGGAGGTTTCTACCCCCCCAATGTTAACGCTTTGAAACATTTGTTGTCTTTTTCACCCGTGTGCAGCTCCGCCGAAGAACGGTGATTTTGGGGGCCGCGATGAGTGCAGTCACCTTCTCCAGGCCGCTGGCACAAAACCAAGGGTATCATTCTTAAAGGCTAGGATCGGATTATTGAGGAAATCAACAGGCATAAGGTGCGTGACCGCGTGGTGCGGGCTTCCACACCGGTGTCAAGTGGAATTTCATGCGCAAGCCGAACGACGGCCGGTAAGATGGCATCTCTCAACTTCATTCCCAATTGTCAAGACAGCGGTAGTTGGTTGTAAACGGCCATGAAAACAAGCCTGGGAAGTGCAAGGACCGCGAACTGAACCGCCATGACCCGCACCTTCTCAGAGAGGGCTGTGTAGTAGCGGGAATCGACAATCTGGCACAGGCCGCCTACCTCTACATGCGTGAGGAGTGTCTCGACGAGGCCTGCATCCTGCAGGTTCTGTCTTCGTTTGCAGTGCAGGCAGCAATGAATTCGATCTTAAAAGACTTGACATGACAGCCGGAGCGAAGGGGCAATGGACGCGAATCGCATGCAAATTCACTTTCACATGGGATCCTTTGCACTACCTGCTGGCACTGAATGGATCCCTGTGGATCATAGGTGATTCGCTGTACCAATCTTCTTTTAATCTATCCAGTTAAAATTATCTTTCATAACCATTCAGCTCGTAATTCACATTAATTTGCTTTATTACAAGTTGCAGTGTTAGTTTAGTTTCTCACCATTTCAATAATTGCAATAATGGAATCATGCTCGCTTAGGTGAATATGGTGAGATGTACGTTGTGGAGTTGGCGGAGGATGCACGGGTAAGTGGATTGCGCAGAAGCCGAGGAGTGGCAGAGAAGTTTCGCGGTGGTGGTTGTGGCAGAACGCCGAGCACCTGCAAGAGGACGCAAGATTGTGGCGTCTTCTGCTTGTCTCTGTGCCTTGAGGACACTTTTGCTCACTATTCATATTTTTCTTTAACACATCGTCTATTTACATTTGTTTTTTTCTTGCAAAGGGTGAAATCACGGACTGCAGGGTGACCAAAAGGAATAGAATAGAGGACTTTTCGCGTTACAACAGAAGATTCAAAGTGTTTAATGCTTAAATGCTTTACAATAAAGATTTTTTAAATATGATTTGGGTTTCTGTGCCTTCAATCTCTGTATCTCCCGTTGTGCTACTTAGTCAAATCATTCAAAATTCAAACTCCTTGGCTTTGTATTTTGTGACAAAATCAAAATATTGATGTCTAATTTATGTTTTCATTTTAAAATTAGATCCCTAGAGATTGGAAATTTGTTGCTCTCTGTTCACTGATAAATTTCTTTGTGCATATTTAACATAACACAAATCTTTATAATAAGGCATTAATTAGAACCGATGGTCGTAGTGGAGTGTTTGGAATTCTTTAATATCTTTTTAACTGATTTGAACTTCCAGTAAATTTGTAGGACTAAATGTATTCCGCTCAAAGGTGTCTGAGAGAGACCGTAGGACTAAATCGAATTGTTAAAAAGGGTCGCGTGACCACAGCTCCTAAAATCACTGCAGAGTTTCACAATGAACTCCTAGAACAAAACTCAGTTTCCACAAAATCCTGTTGTGAGCTGGGCTCCACCACAGAAGAGCTGAGGGTGTTTTGACTGGAGAAGGTTGGCTAAAATTGGGGCCCTAATTACTGCGAAAGTGGACCTTGTTTATTTCTCAAACACCTGTACCTTGAAAACCACCCTCGTTCCAGCACGGCTTATGTTCACAAAAATTCTACTCCATGTAATCCACGTCTCTAGGTTTCTGTGTAAATATTGCTTAAAATAAAATCGGGCCTTTCATGCAAGTATTTTACATCAGAGATGGTTTTAAGCATTCAAATACACATGAAATAGATATATAGGTATATACCGAGGAAAAATTGGCGCTACTTCGAGGTCTCGGAACGTTTTTTACTGCCGAATTACTGCACATTTAATTCGTCAGACATGGGAGTTTATTTTTTTATCGATCTGGGCATTTGACTGGCACGGCGCTAACTAGACCAAATCGAGTTTTCAGGCACCTCAAAGGAGGTATTTGGGATTCATTGGTGGACATCTGGCCCATCAGTAAAAAGGGTGGAGGAGCCAAATCGATGCTTGACTTGTAGAGATGCTGATGAGAAGTGGGGAAATACGTGCTCTGCATGAAGTGCGCTAGTGCATGAAGGTGCTGTGTGCGTGTTGGCCCTAACCAGGCCACCACGGCTGACATCGGAGCTAACGGCTGAGAGTATGTGATTTCTAAGTATGTGCTATTTGATTTGGCCTTGAGACTTGTCAGCTAATGCTTGTGAAAACTGTGCGAAGGCGTGGTAACGAGGGAGAGATTGCTAACGAAAATCCGTTTTTTTCCAGCGAAATGGAAAGTCACCCCAAATTGCCTGCATCAGAGGTGTTTGAAAATGCTCACGCCGGCGATGCGTGTCTGGATTACCAGCGAGATCTGAGGGAGATCGGGAAATACGTTGATCTCGACATCGAGGTGAGTTTGGGCTTAAGCGAGGCGATGTCTTGCGTGGGTTCAGACAGCAGGAGGCGGAGTGATTCGGGCACACCGGTGGGTGGTAGAGGCGCGGTTCCCGGTACTGCGGAAGCTGTTTCGCGACAATCTGAGGAGCCAGCGAATCAACTTGAGTCGCTACTCTACCGAGTAGGTTGTGTTTGCACTCCAGTCATTGCAAAACCACACTGTCTCTCTTATGTGGCATTCACCGTGCATCCTTGGTGAATTTGGTAGGGCTGTCGAAGCTGTCATCGACTACGCCTACGGAACACGATTGCAGGTGACTGAGGACACTGTCCTGAAGATACTTCTGTTGGGACAGAACCTCAATTGTGGCGAGATAGTTGAGTGGTGCAGAAGCTTCATCTGCCCACGGTAAGTCGCCTTTTCTCATCCCACAATGCATTCTAAGCACATGACCTAGTAGATTCTAGCAACACAAGTTGTACACATCGCTGCGAGTGGATTTCCATCTTAGTGCAGAAGTTCATTTCTGTGGAACCACATGACACAAGTGAGTACAAAAGTGAATATTTACAATCTCTTTATTTTCTTTTTATGGTAGAGATCCGCTTGGGTCCAAATCGTTGCCTTTAATTAATCATGTGAATCAACAATTGGCGTCCTTGTTTGGGTTTTCAGAAGGGATGACGCCTTTTGGGCCGTCAGCTACAACAAAGGAATGGACGTTGTCACCAGAGTTTCACTGCGTCCCCTTCGGTGCGATGTGCAGGTCAATTTCGGGAACCGTGATGGATCTTGTTATGCATGGCACGCTGGTGAGTCTCTGGGTAGTGTTGACGCTTACATTCGTGTAGGTGAAATCTACGTTGCCGGAGGTTTTGTGAGTGGCACGGAGGTGAATACATTTGAAAGTGGAGACCCGGCGAAGGGACAGCGCGCGTCCCTTCCGCCCATGACAGTTGCTCGTGCGAGTCACGCCTGTGTCGCGACTGACCGGTTTCTGTACGTGCTCGGTGGCCGTAATGAGGTCGAAGGCGTTCTTTCGTCTTGTGAAAGATACAGCTGGGCACAGGGCAGGCAAGTGGAGCAGCTTTAATTCAACCTCATGGGCTTTTATCTAGTTTGATCTCTGAAATCGGTACTCGTTGCAGGTGGGAGAGGATCCCGGCCATGAACGTAGGGCGACGCTCTCATGCGGCAGTGCGAGTTCCTGGATCCGGACTCCTCGCAATCGGTGGTTGGAACAGAGATGGAGGGTTAAATGAAGTTGAGCTTCTGCAGCTCAACGGAGAAGCCGAAGATGCCACTTCGTGGCTACCAATGGCGCCGATGCTTCGATTTAGAAGTTGGCCTTCTGCCTGCCACTGCGGAAGTTCTGTCTTCGTTTGCAGCCGTGCAGAAGATGATTTTGATCTTGAAAGACTTGACATGACAGCCGTAGCGACGGGGCAATGGACGCGAATCACTTTCAAATTCACTTTCACAGAGGGTCCTTGGCACTTCCTACTGCCACTGAATGGATCCCTGTGGATCATAGGTGATTCGCTTGCACCCTACTTTTTTGTTACTCTATTTAGGTAACATCTCTTTTATGCCATCCAGTCAGCTCGTGAATCAAATCGAGTTTCTCTATGAGAAATAGCATTTGCTCCATCTTTCAACAGTTCGATTTCAACAATAATGCAACCATCTTCATTTAGGTGATTGTGGTGGGATGTACGAGGTGGAGTTGGCGGAGGATGCACGGGTAAGTGGATTGCGCAGAAGCCTCGGAGTGCCAGAGAAGTTTAGCGGTGGTGGTGGAGGCAGAACGCCGAGCACCTGCCTGAGGACGCGCGACTGTGGCGTGTCTTCTGCGTGTCTCTGTGCCCCGAGGCCACTTGCCCATTTTTCATATTTTTCTTTAACACATCGCATATTTATATTTGTTTTTTCCTACAAAGGGCGAAATCACGGACTGCAGAGTGACCAAAAGGAATCAGATTGAGGTCAAATCGCCTGACAACTTCATATTGAATGTGTTCAGTGCATAAGTGATTCAAAATAAAGGTATTGTAAATATGATTTGGGTTTCTGTGCCTTCAATCTCTGCATCCGCCATTGTGTTATTTAGTGAAATCATTCGAAATTGGAAACTCCGAAGTATAAAACGGCTTCCCACGTATCAGGGCTTCTAGGTATTGGCAGATATCAATTTAAAAAGTCATTTTGCTCCTTTCTTATTTGAAACGAAATTCCGTTTAAAATACGTAAATTTTCGGAAAAAGTGCTTCTAATAACCTGTTTTGAAAGGTGCCAAAATGATTTTTTATTAAATAAATCATCCAATATTATCGGAAAGCAAGAGTGCTTATAAGCCCTATTTTGCCTGCATTTGTATATAGAAATTTGAAGTAGAACAAATTTTACTTTTAATTATCCCTTCACATTCACTATAATATACTATTTGATCAATATATACTCAAAAATTCTGTAAATATGTTATTCTCCCTGGGAGTATTCAGGTTTCTAATAAATAACCTAAGAACATTTTCAAATTTATAAACCGTGATTGTGCGAGTCAGTGGTTAGAAGAGTTTTGCTCACTGCTGGTCGGTGAACACGAAGCCTCTCGCCTGATATGAGCCATGAAGTTCATTGGCTTCGACAGTGCGCACGAAAAGCACAAAGAAGGCGTCAACCACTCCACTTCTGTTTGCAAACCATTCGACAATGTGAGCGGCAATGAGATCACGCGGTGTTTAAACACCTCCTAAGACTAGAATCCCATTCGGATGTAAGTGGAGCAACCCAGCTATCAACCACCACTAGACACCGACCCAGCCTACGAGTGTGTGTGTGCCCATCCACATTGAACGAAATGTGAAAAATAATCGACTGATTACCGCCTCCCCATTCGCTCCTCCGTTTTCGCTCCATCTTATTTCCCACATTCGGCACAATCCAACAGTTCTGCTATTTGCCTGTCTTTGAGGGAAAGCGCAACAGTTGGAGAGTGTGGGGATATTGTCGCAGATGCGCTCAACCATCCAATGGCATTGAGAGGAGTGGCTTGCAAATCGGAGACACCCTTGAGTCGATAGAGTCAATCTCTCCCACAACTCGTCGGATGCAGATCGTTCAGCCGGGCTCAGTGCACCTCATCAAGTCAATTCACCGCTTTTTTGCGATAATACGAAGTTGTATTGGCCCCTTTTACGCTAATTTTGAATCAAAACTGTTTTATCTAAGAATGTACTTCAGTTCTGCATTTTGGCGGAAGACAGTGTTCATGGTCTGGACAAAATAGTGGAAACACCTGACACTTTGGCGTCGCATTCTTTGATCAGGTTATAATTAATCAGAAATTGACGCACATTTATTGCCTAATATTCCTCTCTGTCTACCACCCTATTTCTCTCCTCAGGCCACCGATTGTAGTAAGTTTGGAGACAGCCGAAAGGAGCACTCAATCCCGTCTCCTGCCTTCTCCCAACTGTGAAACACAAGACCCGGGTGCTACTTCTTAGAAATCAGTCCGACCGTCCAATGTTCTATCTTCTTGCAGGAATTAAGAGCCAAGACTAATCCGGAATTTGCTGTGACCAAGATACTGATCATGTAGTTTTCAAGAACTGTGCATTCCGGAGGGCAACAACGCCATATTCCTAGATGATATTGCAGTTTGAGCATCTCATCAGACCAGCACCAACACCACCACGTTGCCAAGACCACCTCAAACTCGTCACTGAGGAGCGTTTGTGTCCGATTTTAGAGATTCAAGTAAGAAGTCGATTTCCGCTGTCGCCGTCGCCGCCTCCAAAAGAACTGTGGAAGACTTGCCTAAACAGCCTTCAGACCTAACAATTCACATGTCTTATGAATATATGCTTCAGAGAATCGAGGTTGATTCTTGCCACACAAAAATACATTTTGTTGATTTTTCAAGGTGTTTCCACTATTTTGTCCCACCCATGCATATAAGCAAAATCCTCGTATATTGAAACCTTTGAGCCAACTAGAATAATCCTCCTGATCATTAGTCGAGTCAGTCCCTGGGTGCCGCTACATCTTTGACAGATAGGCGCACGTTTGCCCTTGTCGGTGAGATGTGCCGCTCATTAAATTCGACCGGTATCTCCTCGCAGCAACCCATTTACTTGCATGCCTGCCACTGCATTAGTTAACGAATGGAACTTGGGCTCGTTCAACTGGTGTTCCCCTCAGGTAGCACTGCTGAGATATTCGACTGAGAGTCTTTGTACTCAGTGCTTTCGTAGTTCAAACAGCCATCGGGCACCGTAGCGGAATCCTTCGTCTTTCGATTGAGTGAGTGCGGCAGCCTTTTGTTCAGATGAAGTTGTGGAATCTGAAATGTTGCAGGGCTCAGATAAGCATAAATGCGTTATATATTTCCGGTTGCAATAAAAAATAAATAAAGGCCATGGAAATCTCCACCTCGGAAAGCACTTCGTCAAGCCAAACACGAATCAGTTGGCCATTTCGAACACTCTAAGCCCGTTTGTTTAATATAAACACAAAATTATTGACCACATCGTTTGACACTTGAAACGACACTACAATAATCAATGGTGGATGCAGAGACCGAAGGCACAGCAATTGAAATCATATTTATTATGAATTATTTAAGCATTGAACGTTTTTCGCGCGAAAAGCCCTCAATTTGATTCCTTTTGGTCACTCTGCAGTCCGTGATTTCACCCTTTGTAGGAAAAACAAATGTAAATAGGCGATGTGTTAAAGGGAAATGTGAAGAATGGGCAAGTGGCCTCGGGGCACAGAGACACGCCACAGTCGCGCGTCCTCAGGCAGGTGCCCGGTAATTGAATTAAAACTGCTTTCAAGGTGGTTTCATGAGTATTCTTAAACGTTATTGAAATCCGCTTAAAGCGTGTTGAATAGTATTTACTACGTAATCAGTAATCACTCTGGCTCTCTTTTAGACAATTGTGAACTAAAATTATATTTGTATAATGCAATTATTACTTGTATTTTGTAGAGAATAAACTGAAGAGATTCAGTTGAGATTCGGTTGAATTTCAGATAAGCCGACAATAACTCAGAAAATTTACACTCTTTTTTGGTTTAAAATTATGTTCTAGATATTATAAAGATATAAATTCATAGACTTGTTACAATAAGTTCTTTTCCACGTGATGCATCAAGTAAGATGCCATTCTCCGACGTTATAACTCATTGAAGGCAATCGTGGATGAGTTGCTGATTTGGACCACGAAATCAACTTTTAATCGCAATTAAATGGAGGAGTTCTTAATTACAACCCAAAACTAGGAAATTTTCCATTTGATATCTGTTGAAAAAGTGTTTAGTAACTCAGAGCTTAAAAAATGAGTCCCAATAAACTAAACGTAGATCTCTCAATCGGAAAGCCAGCATCATCGGATATTCGTCGATCAGTTTCTTTTATGAAAACCACAAGAGTGCCTATTTAGCACTAACTGAAATTCAGAAGAGAGCATAAAATTATTTAAATACACCTTCTCCATTTTTGCAGGCTGCACAGTCATGCGTTTATTAATGGTTACCTAGTGTTTTACAGTTTAAGGTAAAAGATAAAATAAAAACCTAAGTTTTCGATCCACGCGCTTATTCTGAAATGGTGCGAATGAGTTTCAAGTGCTTTATTTCGAGCAAAATTCACCACTTTAAAACACGTATCTATTTGCATTTTGCTGGTTGCAATCAAACATGAATCAAGGA
The DNA here is from genome assembly GCA_030710315.1 of Anomotaenia brevis. NCBI lineage: Eukaryota > Metazoa > Platyhelminthes > Cestoda > Cyclophyllidea > Dilepididae > Anomotaenia > Anomotaenia brevis. Next base: position 15,710 of record JAUOZQ010000160.1, read on the forward strand.
CATGTGTTATTTCGTTTACTCGAATGAAAGTATCGCATATTCATTTCTGTGCTTTTAAAAATACAAAATTTTGCCACTTAAATATTGGTTGCCTAAATAACAGCTCGACTAGCATTGGTCGGGCATTGCGTGTTCGAGTTTCAAGTCCGACAACACAAAAAGGCCAAAACTGGATGAACAGGTTAAAAAGACCATGTTTTTCTGCGAGGCCCAGCATTCCTCGAAGTCATGGGCATTAGGTCTTTCGGATATGCTCAGAGGTATTCTCACATTTTTTAAATAACCGTTTCGTATTATTAATTAATTCCTGTAACGTAATTTGAAGGCAGCAAAAAGCTCATTCGAAGGCAAGCCGGTTGATTGGAGATATGCTTTTCATGTGCTGACATATTATCAGCTTTCAATTTGGTTTGCACTTTGGGAAGATCAACCCCTTAAATCGATTTTGGGTCCGAGACTGATAAATAGTGGTATATTTCTCGAAACGCTTCAACCACTACCCAGTTAATGCTCTATTGTATTCCGCTAGTGATGGGATATCACCTTACCCTGTATTTTCCTATTTTTAAAGCAGTGAGTCATTTATACTGCTTGGTAGTAAATTATATTAAACTTTCGCCACTTGATTTATTAGTAATCAGCTTTAAATACTATTTATGAATTTAATGTTGCAGTGAAAGACTACTCATTTTTTGATCACATGTTTCATAATTTATATAATGTGAAATGTTATTTTTCTTATTTTTTCGATGTTTCTAAAATTTGACCGTCCGAAGGCACACGCAAAGGTCAACAGTTAAAAGTTTCTTTGTAAGTTTTATTCGCTAGCGGAAAATTTTTTTAATTGAAACATATATGGTTCTATTCCATTACAGTATAGGTTAGATTAGTTTTTTTCATTGCGGTCTTGCTAAAAATGTTTTGTAAAATATTTTCTACGTTGTGACGGTCGTGCTACCCGTTACAGATGTGTTAGAGGTTCCATTTTTTCTGAGGTCTCAAGCGAGTATATAAAGTGTATGCTCTGTTGCCCATTGCTTTGCTGGTTGGACACAAATATAATTGTCAGTCGTTTTTTCCGGAAAAATAACTTTTACAAAAACTCCGGTGAAAGTCATGAGGAAACACCCACCAATCATGCCGATTTGTAATTTGTCCTTTAAAAGTGTACAAGTTCTTACCTGAGAATTTCCATTAACTTTCAGTTATTTACTTATTTGTTTTTTAAACGGGCTCATTTGGTTTTCCCACATTGTTGCCCCAAGATCCAAACTGATGATCTTCACATCAATTTTTCCAGTCAAATCGAAATATCAAGAGCCATATTTAGGAATTCTGAGATGCGTTCAAAGCTTACATAAGTGCCGGATTTGATATCCCTCTTATTCTGTCACTATCATAAGCATGACTTTATGCAATTAGAAAAAAGACTTACTCTAACTCAAAAATTCTTTTCTGGATACCCTAACGACCACCATTTAAACAAAAAAGCGTATTTATGGATGTTATAATGTAGCCCTTCTGAATCAGAGTCCGATATGAAGGTCTATTCTTTCTATTCTACCATTTCATAATAAAAATAATGTTTAAGGACTTTACGACAATCATTTAAACAGACAACGCATATTTTTAGTTGCCATAATGTAGCACTCCTAAAGCTGGGGTTCTTATTAAGGACTATTCATCGAAAAATGAAAGTGGGCTTAGCCAGCCATCGAAAGTTTAGTGAATAAAAAGTGCTCTTATTAAAAATGCATATTTATAATTCATCTTTTAATCAAAAATCCACCATCGTATCCTGATCGTTAATAGCTTGTTAATTTTCTCAAACAGCCAACCGCGATAGATTCCACTGGTCTCTCACGAGTCTCCATGTAACTAATTTATTCAAAAATATAAAGGCTTCAAGACGTTTAACTAAACTAGACAATTATTGAGCTGAAAAAATAACGAAATATTTCTGATGTTTTCTTAGAGGAACGAAATTATGATTTATCCATACGTTACTTTCTTTTCACAATTTTCGTTCCCGGTAAGTGCAATTGATCACATTATATTTGTATAAGTTGATGAAAATCCGAAAACTGAATCGATAGCTTATTTGAAAGTCCACAAAGTGTTGGTTATAATACAAAAATAGTGGCAATTACACGAAATTTCTAAAAAAATGTATTTACGTCTTTATAAATCACGAAACAATACTAATATTAGAAGTGACTTTTGCTCAGCCCTACTCATATTAAAAAAGCATTGTGTTTGTTTCTTAGCCTTAGCATCAACTATTAATTCCATCTCAATTAATAAAATAAGGAGGAAATGCCATTTTTATTAAAACTTTAAAATTCTGGGTGTTTATGTAATGCCTAAAACTATTCTAAAATGCTTATGTGAGACCCAGCATATACTTCACGTCAACTTCACTCCTAATATAGTTATTTTTTGATATCTCTGTCCTTGGCCTGACAAGGTCCGTTTTTCCTTTAGCCTGATTGATTTAATAACTTGAGTTTTGGACAATTTTAACTGCAATTGAAGGAAGCCATTTGGGTAAATTATAAATATAAACGAAAGTCACTGATTTAATTCGTAAGCATTAAATTCGAACACATTGTCAAAATTTCCGTTAATGTTCAAATAAATTGCATTTTAAGATATTTGTTGGGTTATTTAAATATCCCTTTTCCAGAAAAAAGTGCCTCTGATAAGCAGCTTCGCATATGAATGCAACCGTAGGATAGGTAGAATAAGAGAACCGTAACAAACTAATTTGCATATTAAGGCCTCTCAAACAATGTAAAAACGTGAGTTATGCTGCTAATGCGATTCCATAATTTCTCTTATGATATTTTTACTCAAAATCAAGACAAATTGCGGTGTCTTTATTCAGACATAACTGCCGACGAATATTAAGTAATAAAGAAATATAACTTAGAACTTACTACAAAGAAACTTGTCATAAAACGAGTTTGTTTAACTTTTGGCAGAATTAAAACAAAATCATCGAAGACCCCTATAACCGACATTTTCTTTGTCTATAATGAGATAAGAGAGTAAAAAAATGCTCTCATTTTGTAAATGCTTCATTTTATTCAAAGACAAATTATATTTACTGAGAATGACAGAAATATGACTCTTAGCTATACCTAGATGGAGTATGCACTAAATTGCAAATGATTTATTTAAATAAATTTTACTTAACGCTTACATGATATCACTGAAAAGTTCAAAATTATTTACACATTATCAGATGTAAATTTACAGTAGCAGGTAACATGTCGCGCTTACGGCGACAGTATTCACAGTGAGGAGAAATTCCTGAAAAGAAGAAGAAGAAACAGATAATGAAAAGAAAATAAATTTCAAAAATCTTTCAGTTTTTCCAATATACACTGACAACCAAGACAGTATCAGCAGTTCCAAAGTATCGACTGTGCGGCTATGATAATGCGGCCTTTCAAAGTGACATTTATAGTTCGTAGATCTCTGTCGAAATCAGCCGTAAGATTTCATTCACCTACTCTACATTTACGAAAAACACATTTATTTGTTATAATACACATCGAAATGAAGTAGCGCTAGTACCGTGCACATTACAATTTAAAGCACAGTAATGAATTAATAGTTTTGCAAATTATCGTTGCGATATATTGCTTAGTATCTCACCAGCGCTCTATCTTACCAATCCAATCCACCAATAAAAATCCTGTTCCGTTGTAATATTACCTTTACCATGTTTAATAAAACGTTTAGTAAAATGTTTTCCAAATAGCTTTTTTCGGTCAATTTTATTTACTTACTGAACCCATGCCCCTTGCCCACTTAGCAGCAAATTTGAGTGTTATATTTGCACTGTTTGTGGATCGGGAATGTGTGAAAGACTCCCTCAGATAGACCCCATCTATAGTAAAACATATCTTTAGTACCCTATTTATTGTAATACCTATTAGCGGTGGTTGAACTGTTCAGTTTTGGATGAAAAACGCTCCAGCTTCTAAGTAAGGGTATTTTCATTATTCCCCACAAAGCTAAAATCAGAATGAGAACTTTCTATCAAAATCTGTAAAATTTCATTAAATTTCTCAATAACGGTAGGTTTATAAGTGTTATAACTGCACGGCGAACCCCAATATGTATTATTCATCCAACAACTTCCATTTTAAATAGTACGTCATGTGGGATCTTTTCTCTTTTTTGTATGAAGAATCGCTTTAAAAGAATTTAAAAGGAAATCAGGATTGTTTTTTGTTCGAAAGTGACAATGCCAAATAAAAACAAGGAAAAAATGCTTATGGTGAAACTGCCAAACATAAGTTTTATAATCCTACGATACACAGAAGACCGAGTAATACGGGCAAGTAAGTGATAGTTGCTTAAAATATATCCCTTTCAAATCAACTCTAAACTTAAAGAAATGTTTATTACAAAAATCCGTTGTGAAAAGAACTTACATATGGGAAGTATCAGACTGGATTCCTCTTGGCCCGATTTTAAAGTCAAACGAAAAAAAACCTTGAGCCGTATCATTTTAGGACTACTTTGCAAATGAAAGTATACAATCCAGCCATTTTAATATTATTTTTTAAACAACGCATCTACATTAGCACAAAAGAGCAATTTGATTAGGAATGTACTGAGAATGAAGGGCGGTGCAACACAAAATTTATCGAAATCAACTCCGGACCCCAAACACTAATAAGAAATAAGCAAAAACAACTTAAATGTCACCAAGTGACACTTTCAATCTAGGCAAAAGGCTATCTTTTGGCTCACTTGACTTGGTTTTGTTTATGACCTTTAGAATGACCATGGAGAAGTAAAATATTAAATCTCAAGGAACATTTTCGTTTTCTCATTCAGTAATTCAGATACTGTTTCTTAGTAAATCTAGAGGTGGGTTTGGATATGGAAGTCGCAAAGAGGAAACTATTTGAGTGAAAGGATTGCATACCTTTTCGAAAGTAAAAGTTACCAAAAATCACGGTTAACTGCTTCCAGTGTCACTTCATAAGTTTGCATTAGGCTCCATTAAATGCATTCATTGTTCCGAAATCCAAAGTAATTCAAATTAGGGCAAAAGACCATGCAAAAACCAGCGTTCTTCAAATGGGCATTCCGAAATAACACTCTTTTTCCTTTTTGTCATAAATATTATTATATCCAATCAGCAAGATATATTTCACAACAATGAGCGCTTATATGATAATCGCTTCACATAACAAGAAATACTCAGTCGAAGGACTCATCTTCCAGGCCGCTCGCATGCACAGCTCATTAGTTTTTCTCTGTTGACTCAACTTGAAATAATTATTGACTGTTTCAGGAATTGCTTCTGCTGATATCGAAAAAGTCAAGTATGGTCTAAGGAAAGGCTCATTTGAAATGAATCCTCACTTAAGCTGGGTAATGGGCCTCACCTGAAGTCCTTCATCAAGTGCAATGTGAGTCAGTTACAAAGTGAACAACCGGAATTTCAATACCGTACGTATCTGGGGAAAAGTCGTTTCAAACATTCACACATGGAATCAGGTGAGTTTGAGAATATGATGTGATATGAGAAATTCCCCCAGTACTCTTTAGCTGATGGACCTTACCGTGCTGTTATTCTAGGTCTTTAAAACCCAGATTAAATTTTTAGCAAAAGCTTGTTTGAATGTTGTTTTAAGAGCCATACGCTTCACAGTCTCTGGTATTATGGCGTGGCTGCATTTTGCCATCTGCAAGGTCGCCAAGTACATTTTACATCAAAGTTCACGTTTGACGATTACATTTATACAACAGGGAATGCGGCTGAGAACTAGCTTTCAAATGCGCATAGAAATTACCCAAAGTTAATTCAGATTTATCATAAGGAGCTGTTTCTATAAAATTAATAAAACCTGTTGTTATCAGCGGCGTCTCAAATATAATCACAATACGTGTCATTGAAATGGAGTTCTTTTGCTAAAGGAAGAAGGAAGAGGTAGAGGTCTGCTGGAAGTAAATCGGCGCCACACTAGTTTGGCCATTCGGAAAAAAGCAGAATCAATTTATAAGTACTAATCACCTGAGTTACCTTGTTTTTTGATCAGCATTTGCTATAAGACGTGAAGATAGTAACATATTACGAGTCACTGGCTTGATAAATTATTCACAAAATTTGCATTATCTCCTTATTGTCTTACTTCTAAAATGACAAGAAGGTGCTCTGGGAACCAGAAACTAACCTATAATTATTTGTTTCATTCTATCGCTATTAAAAACTATCATGACTGAGTAGTGGTAATTGTAAATCCATGTCATGAAGGCACTGATTAAAACTCAGAGCGCATGTCTCAAATCAGATGAACTACAGCTCAAGCAGGACCTCACTCGGCTTCACAAGTAACTCCAACTCATCAACATCAATGCCATCAACCACCTTCAGCTTGGCTGGCGTGATTTCTTGGTTACGAGCTGAATCCAGAAATGGAAGACTACCACCACCGCCAACTCTTCAGCCCAATAATTCCCAAGTCCCTGAAAGCATTCCTTCTAGAGAAACTACCGCAACTGCAGGACCATCGCGTGACAGCAGTAGGATTTCGTCCATCCGCCCTGCTCAGCCCCCAAACCCAAGCCAGACAGGTAAACCCACTGCATTTTCACTATATGCTGCCCTCTCTCACTTCATTCGCATCTACGCGTGGTTTATAACTTCTAAATCATGAGCAGCTTCAAGTAAGGTTTGGATGGGTGTCTGTGCCACTTTGTCGGCCGCACACAGCGTGGTCCACAACCACATGGACTAAGATTTAAACTAGTCCACTCGACAGTGTTCGACTGATTCTCTTTCTTTTCACGCTTCCTCCTCTTCACATTATCTGTTTCCCCTGAACAAAGGTGGATCGCAAAGGGTTTGCGCAGTCTGTGGAGACGTACCGACTGGAAACCATTACGGTGTACTGACATGTGAGGGCTGCAAATGCTTCTTCAGACGAGCCGTTCAAAGGAACTTGAATTATCCATGCAGAAACGACGACAGGTGCGACCTCAGCGTGAGAAGCAACCGTCGACGCTGCCCGCGCTGTCGCTATGATCGGTGCATTGCAGTGGGCATGAGACCGAGTCGTAAGTTCTCTTCGTCATCTCTTTGTGTGTGTGGTAACCTATGGATGATGTAACCAGCGGTCGGTATTAATAGCCATTTCGATGCTATAGGGGTTGGGAATGAGAGAGCTTCGGGCGTGATGCAGTGGCTAGGAGATGAAGGTAACACCAGCTCGGGTGAGTCGAATGCGTCAATGCCAGAATCGAGTTCCTTCCGCTCAGACGTTGAGCCAATGGCAACTGAACCCCCTGACAACACCTCATGAATTGGCCATCTCCTGCTCCATTCAGCAGACGAAGGCGAAAAGACATGCCCTAAAATGGGAGTTCATTTTCTTAATGGCAAGTCATTGCCATGTATTTTTGAACGTTTGTACTAAATACTCCAAAAGTGTCGTATTTATTATATCGGGCCTGAAACCGCACTCGAATTCACTAGGGGAAATGCCTTAAGACGTAGCTACCTCACTTAGAGTTGCTTTCAAGTATTGCAGCAGCAATTATATCGACAGGCTTCCGTTTTCGCCTCCTATTTGAGATTGCGTGTCTTGCAGCCGAGCTAGGGTCGTCCATTTCAAAGCCGCCGCCGCCGTCGTCGTCTCTTCCTTCCCTCCTTCCTTCCCGAATGGAGGATAACTAGTGGCATAGACCAATGGCACTCCGTGTAGTCGTTTGTATGTGTATGGAATCTAAGACAGGCACGATCATTGAAGTGAATTCGTAATGCTTGAGTCGAGGCGAAGGTAGTGGTTCGGCCGAGCGTGGGATGACTGCAAGAAGCAAGCAGGTGGTTGGAATGAGTGAGCGTGGTGTCTGTTTCAACACTGTTTTATATCATAACTCATCGATTGTGTGGGAAATTGTGTTGACTTTATCAGCACAGTGGGACTTCCATGTTAGTTAGAGGAGCGAGCGTCCATCGTCGGCTTACCATCACACAGTTGTGCCATTCATGTGCATTTGGCCTTTCATGGGTCACTCACTTGCTTATATATACGCTACTCACCTTCACCTTTAGCCAACCAATCAATGGCATACCATAACACACCAGATCATGTTTGTTTGTTTAAATGAGGTCGCTCATTTTCCAGGATGAATCCATGGGGATATATACTAGGGATTAGTACCTAGAGTGTCTGATGAAACGAAGGGGGAGGTCACATTTGGTTTGACGTGGGCTGCCTGACTCATTTATGCAGCATTACTTAATCAAAGTTTATTTACTTCACCTGGAGGCAGTTTGGTACAACTTCTCGGAGATAAGTCATAAGAGCACAGTTGAGTTGAGTTGACTTTCAGGTTAAAGCAATAGGAAGTCTAATGGAGCAACACGAAGTTGGGTCTTCCAACGGGTCTTCGAACGGGTTTTGGGTGAGGAAGCACTTCTCATCGTATTTCCCCAACCATGTTAAACAGCGTTCCCAGAGAATGTGTTAGTGCATTCCGCTCACACTAATGAAGCAGAACACCATGCTGTATTTCCCACTTCTGCTCTTTAACGATGTAATAATATGATATGAAATATGATGCCATTCAACACTTCTAAATTCCTTCACGTATAAGGCAGTTTCAAAGGCTAGGTGGACTTCTGCCTTTTTGACCCTAACCCTAACTGTCCATTAAAATCCACTAAATAATAGTCTGAGCTAATAAGTTTAAAGACGCCGAGGCGCGTTGATTTGCTTTTCGTAAACGTTCATCTTCAATAACCACCTTTTGATGCACAAAAACAAATTCATATTTAATTATATTAATAAAATATACGCTTTCTGAAACTTGTGGGAAAATTGGAAAAAAACTGCAATTTTTGTCTCAGTGATTTTATCAATATCAAGTGGGACTTACGAATGCGATTCAGTTTCTAAAATACTATTACGATCGAATTTATTTGTAAAAACTCGAATTTAAGAAAAATGCGGAAAAAATCCTCTACTGGTTTATTTCAATCCTAAAATATTAACAAAACATGAAAATATCTTTTTACCTTTATATACAAGATTTGCACCCCATAAACTATTTAAAATTAACCGAAAAATGTGTCCGTATTTAATAAAACAAAATTATCGCTAAAGTGTTGCAAATTGATTTTATCTAAGCCTCATCCTTTAAATGCGTTCAAGGTCATCTAGGTAAAAGTGCTCACCTTACTGTATTGATCTTTCAGAGAGAACTCTTAGAGTTCCAATTATAATATTTTTAATCTTTAGAACTGATTAAATCACATAAAGCAACGATATTTGATTTTGTTTCCGCAGACTTCATGAAAAATCCTTTCTAAGTCAATTTTAATCATTCGAACAATTGAAGAGTACTTTGAAATAATAAGCCTAACCTTATTCACGTGTTAAAAATACGCGTGTGTTGTTTAATTGCTAAACAGGCCCAGTGCCTTATACAGTGCCTCTATTGTACAATTTCGAAAAGATAAATCGGTAACTCTCCACTACACCTGATTGAAAAAGAGCTGAAAATTAGCTGATGTTTATTAACACTTTCATTAATAGCAATCATTTTTCGCTCCTGGAGTAAATCATTTGCACTGATTTAGACACAAAATTGACGCAATTACGTATCAAAGAAAAGAAAGAACACTTGAATGTTCCAACAATTTTCGTTTGCATTATGAAATTAAAAGACGTATTTAAATGTATTTTATTGTAGATTCGCTAGTTAAGAAATGCTTTTTATGATGAATTCGTTATTTATAAGAACCAGAATTCAACTAATTGTTTTACGAATTCAAGGCATATGAAATCGCCTTTCGACTAATTATACAAATACCCTTTTTCTAACCTGTAATATGAAAATAAATTTTTCCATTTATGAGTAGAGTTGCAATTTATTCCACAAAACGAACGCTTAAAAGAATATTATTATTGCTTTCTGGTTATAAAGTAACTTTTCTAATTTAAAAATAGATATTTATACACTGTTAAAAATCTAATAATTCAAAGTCCTATTAAATTTGATTGGTAAACAAGTGAAATATCCATTTTTTACAAAATCAAAATGATTCTTGGAGCATCAAGGTATCATTTGTAATTCAATTTTCCACAAAAATTTTTTGTTGATACATGCAGAATCCAGTAACACTTAGCGAAATCCAAATGAGAATTTTGCTTTTGCTTTGATTGTATTAATAGTCTTACCGTTTTTATAGATGATCATACGACAAGTAAATTTCATTTATTTCCTAAAATATCATGATGATGATGCAAATTAACAAAAAATGCAGAAATAATACTACATTTTTCGGTTATTTGACAAAAAGCTTTTTTATTTATTTAGCTATATATGATATTACATGACGATTTCATATTTATTTTTTTCTATGAGTTAGCAATTTTCTTTTAATCAAGCAAATAGATAGCAATGATGCGAATCCAGTTAAGGAAATTATTTATTTACTGATTAACAGATATAATCGCATTAACGTGTGATGGCAAAAAATATAGTGGTGATTCCTAATTTCAGTTCATGATTAAAAGTACCCAATTAGATTTCCAAAAATGGCAACGTCAGTCTTCAAACGCCACTGAAACTCCATTTGAAGTATAAATATACAAATTGTGTTTCTTCATGTCCACAAAATAAAGGCCAAAATCGATTGTCTACCAGATCCCTTAAATTGAATACGTGCGCTTGGACTTCATTCTTTGAGCTTAGAGGGCATAAGGAATAAAAAATAAAAAGTCTAAATGTTTTGAAAAGGTTTCTTTTGTTAAACGCAACTTTGTTTACATTTTGTTGTACTATTCTAACATATATTTACATTGAAGTCAAAGGAAAGTAAGTCTTGTCTAATAAAAATATTTCGGAGTCACTAATAATAAAGGCCCATGCAAAAACAAATATTGAAGCGAATGCATTGTTTTTAAATGCCGTAATATATTATAAGAATAATTATTTATTCAAAGAATTATGGGTTTTCTCAACAAGCTAAACGATTGCTGGTTTTTGAAATTTCATATTTAACTGCATTTATTTGCCATCAATGCTATTTTATTTAAAATAATCGCTGCTTAATAGATCAAATATTCAATAGGGTAGGTCGTTTTCTATTTATTTTCCATTTGAATTTTCCATTTTTAAAGTTGCAAGTAACGAAATCGATTTGTTTATACGTTGTAACATATTTATGTGGTAGGGTTGGACAGTTAACTTAAAAAAGGCATACTTCACTTCTCCACATCACTCAAACATTGACAAAGTTTGTTTTGTTTAAATGAACTTCACCTGTATCGATCATATCATTTTAAGGGTATCTGTATATATCATCGATATTTTCGTTAAAGCAACAAATGTCGACCCTAGTCATGAATATAGCAGAATTGAAGAGTCTTTTTTTCACTTTGCAATGTTTTTGTGGAGGTCTTTGGGTATATGTTAAGCTTCCAAACAAAATGCGAATATAAAAATTGTGTTTTGACATTAATATCTTAAAAGGACTGATTTTGCATAAAATAAAAGATCAAATTTTAGCTTCATTCTCTAAACACCAGATTACTATGATCCTTTGTTTAAGTTTTCCTAATTGATGGTTAACGTCTCCCTGAAATCGCCATTTCAGTTTGAATTTACTAGTTTACAGTTGATACTGTGTAATAGCATTTCCTTTTCTGATTATTGCTGGGCATAAGTTATGCCTACTTCAAGGTTTCATGACTTTGAATGCGGGGAATGCTTCAAAGTCATTTCGTCTATAAATTGCCGCGGTACGAACTTCGAATTGATGAACCCAGAGCTTTTCAAAGCCATTTATGCAGTTTATTTTCAAGCATTAACAACTAGTAAAAAATTTACTTGCATAGCTTCAGATGTCTCTCACAGAAACCGTAAGTTTCATTGGATGAAATTGATTAAAAATTTAAAAGTGAACTGTTTCTTTTATTTTTTTAATTTTATTGAATGATTTTTTATTGACTTCTCTGTTAGCAATATAGGTCTTACAAAACTGAGTGTCACATGCAATGTCTGGTTGGAATGTTTCCTGCTTATAATGCACCGAAGATGGGATTTAATTCCAAGGACTTAGCACGCAATCCTCTAAAAGGTAGATATAACGAGATAAACAACAGTTATGTCGTATTTCTCGAAAAAATAAAGTTTCGCCTTATTCTTATTCCAGTACTTAAGTAACAAAGACGTAGCAAATGGAAAGGGTGACATTAAGAATTTTAATTGAAGAATACTATGTTCAAACTCTAATGTATTTTCAGCACTTTTTCTACCAAGTGTGGATATTAATAACTTAAGTGAAACATTAATAAATCTTTAGTTAGAAATTACAACTCCACTGAAATATGACCGAGCATAACGTACAAATACGGAGGCTTTAATCTGCCTGCAGTCAGTTTTCATGGAGTCAAGGCAGTCACTTGAGCAGATATTCCAACAGAAGGATTATCAGTCACTTCATGAGCAATAATGCCATTTCAGGAGCGAATGATTTCTTGATAACTGAATCGTTTCAACATCAAAACCAATCAATCCTCCTAGCAGACGAGACAATGGTTCTAGGTTTTTCTCGTTCTGTTGGTGATAGCATCTTAGAAATCACCTCGTTAGGAATATCAATGTACACAATGACCTCCAAATTGCGTTTATCAGAAAGTCCTTAATTCCTTTGACATCTGTGGTTGAATTTCGCTTATTGAACTATCTGAATGATGTATAAACGGTGGTGGAATACTGTTGTGAAGGAATACGAAGAGCCCAGAGCGTGTAATTACGGTAGTTTTTGCAATGTCTTCAAGGGCCAGGTTTAAGGTTCCATAGACTCCGCATGGTCTTCAGTCACCGTTTTTCTTTGCGACCAAGTGCAAGGGGGAAGCCCATGGACTATTGGAAGGTCAAAGGATTCCTAGGGAAACCATGTGCTAAAATTCCATCTTGGCAGCTTGAAGTTTGTTTGGGGGGAGACGGCGTGCCTTGGAATACACTGGTTGACCTTTGGTAACAATATGATGTACTTCGTGTTTAACTTCCATGATATCAGGAGTGGCACTAAATAGTGATGGAAATTCACGGAGGAGGAAGGAAAAATTGTCACTGATGGGATGTAGGAGCTGTAGGCCGATTGGTTCGACAGCGTTAGTGTCGCAGGCGACCTTGAGGGAAGTAAGATTGTCGTCCAGTAAACGATTCTTGACGTCGACGATCAGGTCGAATTTAGATAGGAAATCGGCACCAATGATGAGCTGGTGAATGCCAGCGATGAGGAAAATGAAAGGGAATTCACGGCGCAGACCCAAGTCGAGTTTGAGAGATTCTTGACCGTACGTGGCTATCCTCGACTTGTTAGCCGCTCGGAGATATGGAGAACACTCACTTCTAAGGCGGTGTCAACCAGGAACCCAGGGGATGAGTTCCTGTCGGTGACGTGTAGGAGGCGACTAACGGATTTGCCAGTTGCAGCTGTCGCCTTCACTGACTGAGGGTCGAGTTTCCTCGGGTTGGCTGACTTGGTTTTGGGGTGCCTACACCAGGGTTGGCACTTCTTGGCGTCGTCCCCAAAGGTACGGTGGTAGAAGCATATTTGATTACAATGCTATGACTTTGCTCGCCTGCTTTTCCTATATGGCGAGCGTCGTTCAGTCCCGTCTGCACGAGTTCTGTTCGTCTTAGCAAGCTCCAATCGGGATACGCGCTGTGAGAGTTGTTCAATACTCCATGTTGATGAGTTCTCCATGTTATGTACTCTAGGTTAGCTGGAGAATTCTGAGACTTTGTCAGCGAGTTCGGCGAGTGGATCCAACGTATGGGTGTCTATTGCGACTTCCAAAATGGATGTGAGGTTGGGGGTAGTCGCCTGATCCAGAGTTGTTTCAAGACGTACTCGCCGGAGTTGGGAAGGGATGCGTCACCGAGCTCGTGTCCACAGAGGATTTGCCAAAGTCTAGTCTCCTTCGAATCTGTGCAGCGTTTCAAGACGGCATTTTTGAGTGCAACGTCGATGGTTCTCTCCGCCATGAACACCGAATTCCCACTAAATTTGACTGTGCTTGATAAGTTGGACAGCAGCTTTGCTGGTGACTCCAGCAACCAGGATCTCACTCAAAATAGACTGGAATCAGTTCCAAATCCCCCAATTCGGACGTCCTCAATTAGAAATGCTATAAGGAATGCATTTCGGACCAAGTTTGCTTCCAATTCGGTCATACGAGGCGACCTGAATTTCTCCATGGGGAAGGGCGACTCTCTGGAGATCAAAGTGCCCATGAGGAAAGCCACTCTCATGCCTTTCCACAATGCAGTCCAGCACGCCTGAGAAAACACCACAAGAGCTACAGCAGCAACGACAGACGGTGCAGGCTCAACTGCAGGGGAATCTGCTACCTGTCACCAACTTCGAGTTGCTGATGGCACAAGTTCCCGCAAAAATGGTGACCAATCCGGGCACCTCTCCTGCATTAGCCCAAACCGCAGATGAGGTCTCAGCCAGATGCTGCTATCGCAAATCCAACTTTGTCTCCTCCTCCTCCTCCTACCAAGAGGAGAGGTGTCAGTGGTGGTGGTCGGTCGTCTTCTGGTGACGGGGCGGGATCGCCGGCTGGTAAACGGGCCTCCGGACGCCCAAGAACCACGTCGAGATGCACCTCACCTCCGCCGAGGCTCTCAGTGACCTCTCGGAGACTTCCCTGTAAGCAACTCCTTGGAAACTGGGAGAGGGTGGACTCGGAAGAGGTCACCGTCTGTTTCCCTTCCGGCTTCACCTCCCCCGTTGGAAATCGATACACATCTTCCCATCAAGCTTTTTAAAACATAGAAGACTATTGTAGCTTTATCCAAAAGGTGATCATTTCTAAAGCAGTTTGACATTTTGCCCAAAGGCGTTTCTTGAAAGTATGCCACAAAGATGGCTTTCCTTTGCGGGTACAACCGGGGACCAACGTAGACTTGACTTGCTTAGAGTTGACAATGTGAAACAGGCGAGCTTTGTACCACAAAATATCGAAGATTGTTTGGTCACATGGAACAATTTACAAGGCCAGCGATGAATGAGCTTTACCGCTTACATCTCGGTGTAGAACAAAGACAGCTGAGCTTTAAGACGATAATTTCAACTGTTGGTTTGCTGAGTCTGAACCAAGTCTCGTTTTGTCGCCACGTACCTGGCTTCCGTTGTGGTAGTTCCCATCTGACATATTACCTGACTACTAGCAAACTCACCTGAGTAGAAAAGTGACCAATGTATGCATCTTAAGCAACGCTGGAAGAACGCGCAACTTCATCATTCTCGCTCTCTTTTTTGCTAATTTAAGCTTCATCTTCGAGGCTTCATTACTTGTAGTCAATGCCAAATCGGTAAATATAGAAAGACAATGAGAACGAATTTTACCAGTCATCTATTTGCGGAATGTGGGTTTTGATGTCGATGATGCGTTTCGGTTGGATCTGCCATTACATGACCACAATAGCTATAAGGAAATTTCTTTGTGATTTCGTTAAAAAATATTTGAACCTCCCAGAACAAAGAATCAGAGCGCGTTTCCTATGATGAGGGCCTATCACAGTGATACAAGAAGAGAGCACTTATGATTGAGACGTGATGCTTTCGAACGGTTCATTTGTTAAAAATATCGAAGTAAGTAAAATATCCAAGTAAGTGGTTGGATTTTGGTAGATTCTGAGTTGATTATCGTCTCAATACCTCGTTTTGTGTAGTGCAAAGTTGTCTCGCCTGTGATTGGCTGCTGGAGGAGTGGTTTTCCCCATGCTTGTATTTTATTATTGTAATTCAAACTGATTACTAACGTCTCCGTATGTTGTAGGCTTTCTCGAAAGCGTTCTCGTTGCTGCTATAAAATTTGGCTACCGCTCAATTACATGGTTCCTAGCATTTTTGTTCGCCTTTAAGTTAAAAGCAAATCTTGGACTCATTAAAGCCACAATGCACTACGCCTTTCATATCACGTTAATCACAAGGCATTTCCCTTCGTGTAGGGCTATATTCAAGGATTTTCATATGTGATCTACACAATCGCAGAACAAATATATGAGCATCTCCAAATCAAATGTAGTGGACATGAAGTGCTAAAAACATTTATGAATTTTATGCTTTTATTTCAATTGGATTTTCATGTTTAGAATTCAATTATTTAATTTATACCTATTTATCTAAGTCGTCTCATTGGTAGAGTTTATATGTTTGCAGGGGTACACTAAGTCGAACTGAGTGCCGTTGTGAATGCTCATCAACAAAGGTCTTCTTTGGAGTAACTGCTCCAAATCGGAGCAGTTGAATAGGCCGAAACCGGACATGCAGTTGAATGTTGAGATTCTTCACGTTTAGCTTCGGCTTCAAGGATCTAACTCCAAGACTACTCAAGAAATGGGTTTAAACACGTAGGGCAAGCTTTAGGCTGATTGCAAGTTTAGCAGCCGTCTTCCACTTGATAAGCGATTTGACGAATCCGCTTAAGAGCAATGAGGTAATCAAATCCACCCTGTGCTATTTGCTGTATGTAAGTCATTGTTATTCTGAGCTAACAACAATTAAATGATCATTTTTAAGCTCTTTTAACAAGTCTGTGGGCCAAAGATAAGTAAATAATTCCTCTTCGGCCGCGAAAACTATTTGAATACTACAAACGTACTCTATCTGCATTTTATATTCTTTCTTATTAGAACTTGCCTTAAAGAAACAAAAAAGAGATGTCAGAAATTATATATAAATTTAAAATCCACCTAAATCCAATGGCCTTTAGTTTTACACTAAAAAACACACATTCGGAACTTAAAATGTTCCTTTAATCTTCGTAATGAGCCATTACTGAGTAGTTGTTGTACAGTTAACTTACTGAGAATCGATCCTGAGGTCTTATTTTACTTTCTAAAAGATTTAAGAATGCTTGAAATTTGTTTGAATTTAAATAGCAACAAATTTTGACCGAGCTAAATGGTCATTTCAGGTTTGTTTATCAGCAAAAATGTGCTAAAATATTATGATCATTGGCCTTGGCCTAAGAATAGAAACACGTTGCAATGAAAAAGTTTCCGAGGACACCAACTCGTTGTAAACAAAGAACTAAGTAGACATAAATTTCACTGATTTTCTCGGTCTGTGCCTATTAAAACCTTGAAAAATCGAATGAGAAAGCCGCATCTCAATTTGCATTTTATGTAACGGAAATGGAAAATAAATGTAATTCTTGTAGCTTCATGCCTACTCAAAGATTGACTAATCTATCTGGCTCAGAACGTAAAAAGAAACTATTTTAAACGTTGTTTTAAAAGACCAAAGAGCCACCATAATTCTTCCAAATTTTAAGGACAATTGGTACGCCAATTGTATAAAAATATCTAACGCTTATTGACAATTTTCAAATATAAAATAAATCAGAGAATTATCGAATTGGCTTGTAGTTTCTTGACGCTCAAAGTTAGAATTCATATACAATTTATGACGTATTGTAGTCATTTGAAAATACCTGACTATGAAAACAAGTTTTATAAGACAAATCCAGACGAACTTGTTTCAGACTTTATATAGAAATAGTAAGCCTGTGTTCAAAAGGAGGCAAAGAAATATAACTGGAAACAGAAAGGTCAGTAGGACTAAAAGTTTTTTTGCTGTCAGATGTGATGTACATAGGTGCTGTCTTAGAATCAATCATCCTTACGTAAAACCGAGTAATTGGTCAGTTTTCCATTTGGTGTCCTGCTCTATGAATGGTTAGAAAGGCTTCTGTTGTGCTTTTCAGGTAAACATGTCAAAGTTTTCAATCTCCGTATTCTTATGCCATTCGCATGGATGGCTTTAAAAAAGGTTCACTGCGGACGAGAGAGAGAGACTGTAGTGCTATCGTTTTAAACCAACTTAATGCCTAAAAACTTACACATAGGGGTAAGTAGATATTTTTGCGTTATAAATCGGAATAAACAAGAAAAATCTCAGGTAATTAGATAAGAGTAAAATGGTTAATTAAAATGATCTTAGGTTTGTCTAACTATGCTGATTAATCGTTATCATGATCAATTCCGTTATTCTTAGTTATTTTATAATAATTTAAGTCACTCAAGAGTTGGTAGGTCTATATTTCATGCAAATTGCTTAAAGACTAATAGAAAGATTTAACGAAATGCTAAAACACTTTTAAAATCGAAAACCGTAATAATTTTACTACTAAGTGTTCAAAAGTCAAATTGTTTAGCATGAGATTTGAGCAAATATATAAATATTAAAATAATCACCAAACTGATGACAAAAAAATGTTTACGTAATTTACATTTTTAGGATTAAACAGTTTTTACAATATAAATAGACGACTTAAAGAATTTTTGTTTGTTCTAACAGGGAAGCTGGTGTTACAATCAAAGGGGCTTTGGCAACCTGTTTTATCCCTATAGTTTAGTTCACAGTTTCCCTCAAAATGATGGAATCTGTCAGTGTGGAAGACTTTGTCGAAGACACTTTAAAAGATGTTGAATCCCCTCATGAGTCAGATTTTGGTTCAAAAATCTCTTCCATTCGTCAGACAGTCTACGCTTTAGATGAGGTATTTTGTAATTGTTTCCGTACATTTTACAAACAGGGTCTCGATGCTGACCGCTCACTTGTGGCGAAATCACGAAAATTTGTCAAGGGTGTTGTGTCAGCTGGTCTAGCCTATGTTGATTCCATGCTAGCTTTATGTGATCACCTCGAGAATCTCGGCAAATATGCACAATCAGACAGCAACAATGGCAGTGACCTGACAGCCGGTTTCTGGAAATTCTCGGTCATTCACCGCGACCTCGGCAACATGTTCAAGCACCTAGTAAGTCAACATTTGCATCCGGCCTCTTTTTTACATCTGTGACTATTTATTCACCAATTCGGCGCCTATTTGCATACAGATGCAGAACTTGAACAGCATTCTCGTCTTCCCCATGGAGACATTCCTGCAGGGCGACCTCAAAAGCGATCTGAAAAGGCCCTTTGAGAAGTCGTTGAAGGACTATGAGAGTAAATAGTGAGTGTCTCTATTTACCCTCCTACCTATCCTCGCAAACACACAAGAAATTGCTCATTTTCTGTTGCTTTAATCAGTGAGAAGCTGAAGAAAGAGAAACTCCAGACGATGCGCGAGACGGGCGTCTATTCCCCTGAAACCTTCGCCATGGAAATGGCCGACGATCTACAGAAGGAGCGTCGACGCCTTCAACTGGAAGTCTGCGAAGTCAGTTTCTTTTTTTTCACGCCCTCTTTTAATCAAGTTGAATTGGAGCGTTAAAAAAGTATTCTTTATGGGTCTCTCCCTCGGTTCGTGCGCAATTGCGCTTCGGCTTATGCAGGACGTTTGCGTAATCGCGTAGTCGCTTTTTAGTAGGTGACTGAAGAATTGGTAATTAAATTTAAGGCGTTTAAGGCACTTTTAGAGGTATTTTATCACCACATCTAGTGTATCGTCTTTTAGGGGATAAGTCAAGCTGGTGTTTATTTGAGGAAGGGATTAGACACTGACTAATCCACTCCTGTAACTACGCATGAGAGGTCTTAGAGAAGCCTCCACAGTCTTGGAGTAACCGCGGTGTTTTCCTACTTCGTACGAGTCATTCGAATGCCTTCAGACAGTCTTCTGACTCTATGTATTGTGTGATATCCGAATAGCTGACATTAAGGCTGATTTTGACCATCGAAGGAGGTTAGATAGAAGCTCATCTCTTTCTCTAGCCGTGGAGACATCGTCTTTCCGGGAGTTTTAGCAATAAGTCAACAAATTATGCTTTCGTGGTGGATTGTATTTGGTCATTTTGAAGCACTTTTGCTGGTGTCTTTTTTTATCCCCAAATCTTGGTGTGATGTTCTAGTAGGTTGCATTTCACATGACCACCAAAGGTGGTGATTTTTCGGAGGTGACACTAGAAGCCTGGCAGTTGTTTCCTATAACTATGGCGTTTTATAGGGGTGGGACAAAATAATGGAAACACCTTAAAAGCTACCCGTTCGCTCCCTACAACCCGAAAAAAGTTTTAAAAACGCTTTTTTTGGGGGTCGGGAGGTAATTAAGCATTGGCTAAGCCCTTTCTCTAACTATGGTTACAGTTTTCTATTCGAATAGGTTCTAGGGACGTCTCTCCATTCTTATAGTGACCGCGCGTTTCCTAATGGGTTGCATTTCCCATGGTGAGTTTTTTCTGGGAGTCATTAAAGGCCAGCTAATCGCTTTCGGAGTTGCGATCTTTCCTTTATTTCGCAATTTTCGGTGAGTAACCACTCGGTGATGTCCCAATATCCCTCCTTCTACCGGGTTGCATTTTAGAGGGCACCTAAATGTGGTTCTTTTATTATCGAGAAGAATTAGACAATAAAAGTATGGGGACAGTCCATCCCGCTGTTATAACGATCGGCCGGGGAGGTTTTAGAGACTCCGCATGTTCCTGTTTTATTCCTGGAGCATTCCTAGATTCCCAGAGCTAGATCCAACACCGTTCTAGAGTTCTACTTTTCCAATCGAAAGGGTGAAAGCGCCTGCAGTGGCTAGTGTCGGCTTTCTTAGATCCACAGAGATGTTATTGTGGCATTTAAAGTTGTTTTGGTGACATTTCATCTCGGTGTAGTAAAAGGTTGCATTCCAGTCGGTGGTTACTATCGAGGGGTATTCGCCGGCACTGTTGAACCCACAGATCGTCACGTTATCCGAATTTCCAAGAAATAGCACCCCAGATCATCACACGCACAAACTTTTTTGTAACCGTCTAGCGGTGAAGATGGTGACCTAATCGTTCTTCTGTTGTTTGCGTCCTGCAGTACTTCGTGAAAGTGAACGACGTGAAGGCTAAGAAGGGCTCCGACCTGCTTCAGCACTTTGTCGACTTCTACCACGCCCATCTACAGTAAGTCCGCCTGTGCTTAGCTGAGGACGTCAGAAAGTCGCTGAGAGATAGAGAGAGAGGCTTAGAAGTTCAACACTTTGTTGTCTACGCACTTCAGGTACCTTCGGGAGAGCGTCGGAGTGATGGAGCACTTCGGCAAGACCCTTCCGGATCTCGCTGCGAGCATCGCCGGTCTCCAGAAGGAACACGACACCCAGAAACGCCGTCTTATGGACACTCGCGAGACCGTCCGTCGTCTGATCGATAAAGAGGTCTGTTTTCCCCCTCCCCCATCACTCATTCCTCCTCTGAAGAGAATAGGCTGCACTAAAGTTGATTCGTGTTGCCGATAGGCTACGTTTAGGATGATGAAGATATTGTCTTTTCTGTCCTGCAGCCTGTGGCGTCGAGCGGTCCTCAGGCAGTGGTGGCTGCGACGTCTGTTTCGGCGATGGGGGTCAAGCGGGCCTACGGACGATCGAAGACGGGGTACCTGCTGAAGCGGGCGGACGCGAAGGTGCTCAAACGCCTCTGGCAGCGTCGACGGGTGTGCGTGGGCGAAGACGGCGCCTTCTGCCTCTTCCACGCCGATGAGACCAAACCGCCCGTCCGTCTCTCCCTCCTCACCTGCCAGCTCAAGCTCCCTCCGGACCCCCAACAGACCAACTCCACTTCCTCCGCCCTCTCTGCCGCCGCCACCACAAACGACTCTGAAGCCGGCGCTCCCAGTGGCACCAAGCGGTCGTTCTTCCTCGTCTCCAGTGAGTTTTTACTTTGCTCCCACTCCTGGGGGTAGCTATCGTACACTCTAACCACTTCTGTGGAAAGAAGACTGTTGATTTGCCATCTGACAGGCGTTGGAACGAACGGTTTTACTTCTTTCCAGCATCTGCTGAAACCGTGAGTAATGCACCACCGTGGTGCGCTATCATCCGCATTGAAAGATCCTTTTCCACAGCGTCGTTGTCTTCTTTCTCGGAGGTCTAAAACAGCCATTTTCATCATGTACTCGTCTGTCTAATTCACCAAAACATTTCTTTTTCCTTGAACCATATTCTTTACCAGTTCTAGCTGGCTCGGTACTGCATTATCATCTTGGAAGATGGTGATGTGTTCCTCTCCGGAAACTACAGTTCTTGAACAACCGTAGGACGGTGAAATTGGTCGTCCACAGTTTCTAAGTAGTCTTGGCTGTTAACTCCTCTTCCGTGATTGGTGGTAAACAATAATTCTTCAGAGAAAAATCATGTTTCATCCACTGCTCGAGGGAAGGACTAATTTAGCTGGAAGTCTCCACTCCACTACTCTAAATATCGCTTTGAAACATTTGTGGTTTTTGAGAGCACAAGTTTTCCAATTCCAGCTCTTCCATGATGGAATCCACCACTGGTGTGCAGCTCTGCAGTGATTGTAGGAGCCTAACAATTCCATTTGGAGTCCGATCGACGGTCTCTCTCAGCCAACAACTTCAACATTCGTTTCCAGTTAGTTGTCATCATCGCTGCCTTTTGTACAACGGATTCTTCCGTCGTTTGTCATCTAAAAGGCCTTCAAACGGGCGATTTTGCGTCTGTAAAAGCGAGCTGCCATCCACTGAAACCCACGCAGGTGCACTCCACTTAAGTAACTCAGTTGATTCGTTCTGAGTGAGCTTATAACAAGCCTAACGGTTAACGAGACTGTTTCAACACCGTGATGGCTTGTAGAACGTGTGCCTTGGCATCTGCTCAGTCGATTAAAGTAATCTCTAATCCATTGAGGGGTTCTGAAGCGATCGAAGGGGTATTGCCAGGTAACGGCGACATTCTCTGGCCTTGAGACACAATTTTCGAGAGTAATCTGCAACGAAATCTCTTGGTGGACTCTTGTGCCCACGTGTCCACTCCAATTATCGGGCGAGACTTCCGGGCTGAATTTCAGCTCCTGGTCGATTGCTCTACCGCTTCTCTACCTCCAAATATTATGAAACTGCAGAGATGAAAAAATTACTTTTCTTCAATTCATTGCACTCTGGATACATGAAGCGTGCACTTACTACTGAAATGCTCCGTGTCCTAATAAGTAGGATCACTAACGTCAGTTGATTTTTTCTTTTTCGTGTCTTCAGACAACCGGACGTATCAATTCCAGGCTGAGGACGAACGCGAATTCGAGGAGTAAGTCTTCCCCCCTCCACAGTACACATCAGTAGGCGATATCTTAAAAATTAATTTTGCCTAACTCCAGGTGGGTGAATGTGCTGTCGAACGCGATGCAGGCGGCCTTCAATCAGGCCATGAACGACCCTAATTGGCAGACAGGTGGCGGTGGTGGCGAGACCTCATTCGACGAAGGCGTCTCAGCCGCTGTCCCCAACGAAATGGTCTCCTCGGCCACCTATCAGCATCGATCGCGGAGACACAGCCAAGGCAGCGTCGTCAGTGGCAGTGACGGCGACCTGCTTGAGTGAGTCCTACTCTAAAAGAGTTTAAACTGATCGAATTTTGTTTAATTCGAACATTGGTTGCTCCAGGTCCCTCCACTGCGGCCGAACGTCTCCAGCCAACTCCTCGATGGACTCCTGCAACGGCGCGACGACGGCGATCGATTTCGCGGGTCTGTCGGGCGCCCAACTGCACCGCAGCATCCAACGCGTGATGCGCGCTCGCGTTCCCGGAAATCGCAAATGCGCCGATTGCAACCGAAGCGGTACGCTTTCTCACTACTCAATACATTTAGGTAGCTTGAATTTTTTACTCTCGATTTTGCACCGCCTTCAGATCCGGAATGGGTTAGTGTGAACCTGGGGGTGTTGATATGTCTCGAGTGTTGTGGCACGCATCGAGAATTGGGTGTCCAGTGCTCTCGGACGCAGTCCCTCGTCATGGACGACCTCTCCTCCGCGCAGTTACTGGTCGGTTTTTCTTATTTCACCTCTTCGAGGTCCTTAAGTGTGATTGACGGCCTGCTTTTAATGCAGCTTCCTCGCTTCATCGGCAACCGGTTGTTCAACTCCGTCTACGAGGCTGCGTTGCCGTCTGGAGTGGCCACAAAGCCCACCGCCGCCGACTCAGACAGTGCGAGTCGACGAGCCTACATCCGCGCGAAGTACCTTGAGCGGAAATTCGTGCGTCACAAGTGTGTGGAAGGCCAGGATCTGCAGAAACAACTTTTCAACGCTATTCGAAGTGGAGATCTGAGAGAGCTCATTCAGGTATTGCCTGGGCTTAGATCAGTACCTGAGATGCAGCCGATTGGTTAACACCCCTCTTTGTCTTTCTTCAATTGTTTCAGGCGCACGCGGACGGAGCGGACTTGACGGTGGGGTTCGAGGGGGAGTCGCCCTTGCACGCGGTGATCGTCGCTGCCGCCAGCGGCAACCACAATCCCTCCACGAGCCTCGCCTTCGCCCAATTCATCCTTCTCAACGCTCCCTCCGCCACGTACGTGTCTCTTCCCGGTGATTTGGTTCGGGTTGACGCTGTAGAGTCTAGACTAGGTCGATCGTTTGTGATTGATCGTTTTTGCGTGTCTCGGTTGGCAGAGGTCTGCTACAGGTGAGGAACGCGGCGGGTGAGACCGCGGTGCACTGCGCGGCGAGACACGGACTCTGCGACATCCTCCGACTCCTGGTCGGCGTCATGTGCGGCAGTGACGGCGCTGACACTCTTCCCCAGACGGTAGGCAAAAACACACCCCACCCCCGTCTGTGCCAGTCACAACGTACAACTAATCGACTCCATGCTATGGTTTTCCTTCTCCAGGTCCTCCAGGCCACCAACAACGACGGTCAGACCGCCCTAGACATCGTCGGCATCGACTTGGAGTCCAATCGATGCTCAGAACTACTTCGTCTCACTGCCGAGGCCTTGGCTCTCACCTCAACCTCCACCAACGGTGCCGTCTCCACAGCCACTTCTTCTGAGCAGCACCAGCAGCAGATCGGCGTAATCGACTCTCCTGCCCAGATCGAGGCTGCCAAGGAAGCGAGACGCGCGCTCCTAGTGGCTCTAGACGACCTTGAAACGGTCCAATGGGGAGGCGGCCTTGATTCGCCCCCGACGGATGAGGACGAACTCAGTCGGACGTTCCGCGAGACCCTCGCCGGCGCTCTCAAGGTGAGACGTCGGAATTGAGTCCCGTTTAGTGTCGTTGTAGTTTGGGTCTTTGATAAAAACTGCTTCTGTTTTATGTTGCTTATAGTTCGATTCATCTCCGCCCGACAGTAGAGGTAAGCTTGTCACTGTGCGTAGCTCCGCCGACTGGCTGCCTGAAGTTGATTCGCCTGATTTCCGCGACCCAGACAACCACCACGTGACGCGACGGTGTCGGACCGCGGCGATGGGGTCCAACGCCCTCTCCTCGGCTCTCGCCACGCTGCCCCGCAAAAAGGGACCCGCGCCGAAGCCACCCTCTGCCCCCGTGAATCAGGTACGTCGCCCCACCCCCTTCAATCGCAAATCGATTACCGCCTCAATTCTATTTCAGGCTCTCTACATGCCGCCTTCACCGCCGTACGGACATTTCATTTAAGTAGTATAATTTCCCCGGCTTCCTCATCAGCTTTCCTAGGGGCATGACCAGCCGGATAGCCTTAACAGCGCTCGCTTTCATCCAACCGCTTTAATTTCCTAAAAGAAACAAAACACCTTTGTTTGCTGTGTTGGTGTGGTTAGAGGTAGACTTGGCTACTTATAACAATTTCAGTAGGTGCAGAGCTTGGGGCATGGTGGTGTTTGTGCTTGGATGACTGAGAATGTGAGAGCATGATGACTTTTTCGCTTGCAGAACTCTTCATGGTACACATCGCGACCTCGTAACTACCACGGCCGAACACTGGCGACCACCTCGACCGCTTTCAATCGGTCCTCGGAATCCCCTCTTCACGGCGACGCCGACCACATCGAGGTCCTTCTCGACGTTCTGGAGGAGCACCCTGCACCTCCGCTCTCCCTCTACTCCCCTCCTGCGGGGCTCCAGACACCGCCACCACCACCGCAGAGTCCCCCTCCTGTACGGCACAAAGTTTAGAAAATCAACCCTACTTATTTCATTTCAGTAGATGGTAATTATTTGTCTCGTGTAGGGCGAAGAGGACACGGGAAAACGCTGTGTGCAACAGCAGCAGCCTCAACGGGCCATCGCGCTGTACGACTGCGAGGCCGAGAACCCCGACGAGTTGACCTTCAGGCGCGCGGAGGTGATTGTGGTGGTGAAGGACGTGGAAGTGAACTGGTGGGTGAGTTCCGACCGCCTGGTATCGCGGCATGCGAATTTTAGGGGGTACTTAGTATTGTGTATTTGCTTTCCTTTCAGCTGGGCTACATCGAGGGTGACCCGAGCAGGAGCGGCCTCTTTCCCCTGACATACGTCAAGCTGCTGCCGCCCTCAACTTGACCGGTGGAAATCGATTTGCGCCTCCCCCTCCTACTCATCCTGTCCTCATTGTGTATATGACCCCTTTTGTCTCAACATCGTCTTGTGTGCGTGGTTATCTCTCTCTAATCAGTCGAAACTCTCCTCTACTACTCTCCCTCTTTGTCTGTCTGTATGTCTGTCTCTCCTGCGATGTCCTGCACGCCTTCGGCGATTCTTGGTGCCTAAGACAAATTTGATCTCTTTCGTGGTCTTGTCTTCGGTGTCGTTGAGGTGGTGTCAGAGGCTGTTCTCGAATATTGCGTTGAGGAGGCTGAAGATTATCTAGCTGAGGTTTCGTTGGAGGAAGGGTTGAAGGAGGGAACATGGGGACTCTTTTCCCAATCTCTTGATTGCAAGAGGTAACCATCTCATCGATTTGTGCCTTTCGTTGCCTTCCGTTGTGGAGTTTGAATTGGATTGGATGGCAAGACCGCTACGGCACCGAAACTCAATGCAGAGCTCCTCAATAAACACCCCTGAAACAACGCAGTCTCCATAATAGCTGTTTCTGACGAATCATCGTTTACGACCTCATTTTACGCCGGGAAATAGCCGAAAGAAGCATTCAATCCAGGCTGCTGTCTTCTCCCAACCGTGAAACCTGACCTGGGTGATATTCAACGGTGCTGCTTCTTGGAAATTCGCCTCGGAGCCCGAGATTTCCTTTCGGCTGGAAGAAGTAACAGCCGAGACAACCAAGTTCAATCAAGAATTGATTACCGAAGGGGAACATCGCCATAGAGCGGCGGCACGAGAGGCATTCAAATGACGTTAAGCATCTCATCTGACCACCAAAACTCCGAGATCCCTGGATACTAACCTCAAAACTACTTTATTGTGTAAATACCACAGCACATGAGAAATTAAAGGCGAGGGGACAGGGGTGGGAGAGAGGGAGGGAGGGGGTTTTGAACGCAGGTAACGGAATCATCATCACCATCATGATAATCGGTCCAACAAGGCCACAAATGAATAACTCCGACGCTGATATGTTGCTGGGAAAAGGCAGATTTACTCAGAGATAGGGGTGGTGAAAGATGCAGGTCCACAGCCGTATTCGCTTGCGTCGGATGCAGTGTGGAATGTACTTTGGAAGTGGGAGCGGGTGAGAGACGAGGGTTACTAGTCCGCTTTTTGGGCATGGGGACCACAGCTGATAACTTTGGGTCACGCGGGATTGTCTTCGATTTCGCCATCGCTGTCGCTCAAAAGGGCATCTTGAAAAGGGAGCAAATATGGGCTTTTGTCCAATCTCTGGATATATCTACGCTACCGAGGAATTAAAACTCACAGCAACAGAGGCTCCGTTCGGAACGTGATCGTCTTTGAGGCCTGAGGGTGTCGTAAGGCCGCTGAGCATGCCAGGCAGAAGTCCCGGGGGGAGTCCAACCGAAGCCGCGGCTGCCGCGAAAGCCGACTGCTGCTGCTGTTGTTGTTGCTGTTGCTGCTGCTGCCTTTGCAACTGCTGTTGTTGCTGATGCTGCTGAGCGAGATACTGAAATACAAAAATCATTGCTACTCAATCTCATTTAAGTAGACAGTGTTTTGTGATAAATCCGACCCACCTGCTGACGTTGCTGTTGCGATTGCTGATGACTCTGGAGAGTGGAATAAGCTGCGGCTGCGGCGGCTTGACTAGCGTTGCTGGACGAGATGGCTGAGCCGGTTGGTGAAGAGCCTTGTGGCGTGTTACCCGCCGTTTGACCATTGGCTCCTGCGCCTGCTCCAGGGTTTCCATTGGCTGCACTCCCACAACCGCCACTGGTGGCCATGAGGCCCAAGGCCGCGGCCATATTGGACGTCTGAAGCGCAGCCTGCATCAACTGGATCTGATTGGCCACTGAGGTTGCTCCTGATTGGCTAGCCGGTGTCGCCCCTCCCGTGGCGTTCATTTGCAACACCGGCTATTAAATCATGCCAATTCATTTAACCAATTGATAAAATTGTCAAACTTTATTTATTTTTTTAAAAGTTACCCGAAAATTGGAGGCCTGGAGCAGAGTGGCCGGTGCAGCACCGATGGATGTGAAGAGTCCGGTGCTGTCGTATCCGAAATGTGGACCAGTACTCCACTGAGTCGGATCCTGCGCAGCTATCAGGGCCATTGTGGTCGGATCGACTTAATTCAAAGAAAAACAGGAGATATTTAATAGAGGGTAGCCCATTATCAGTCCAAATCTTGTTGATCCACATATGAAACTCACATCCAGCCACCTGTGGCAAGAAGTTCGGTGGTAGGACGCCATGGAAACCGGGTTGTTGGGCCAGCGGTGATAGACTGGCGGGATTGCCCGTGGCCGGGATAAATGGGAAGCCGGCAGCTGCCCCAGGTGGCAGCGGGAACCCCGGGGGCCATTTGGGCTTCGTGACTTTGGTGTTACTGCGGGCGAATTCCAGTCGCATGTGCTGATTGCCCTCTGGGTCGAATTTGATGCCCTGCGGTAGCAAGAGGGTTCCGTAAAATTATCACTACTCCCTATTTATTAGTAGGAGTGTTTTGTGACTCTTAGTGTCTTCACAACGGCCACGAGTGCTTCATACGAAATAGAGTGATTTCGTGGGTTTGAGGTGGAGGGAATGAATTGCCGTTTTTTAACTCCTCGTAGTGTCTACCGTCGTGCAAGGTTAGAAATTCACGAACTACTCCTTCTGGTACCATTTTTTGATCTTAGTGTTAGTTAGGTGCTCCCAGGAATACTTATTCTTGTCTCCTAGCGTGCAAAGAGGCCACTGGTATTAAGGGAAATAGAGATATCCTTGTGCATTTAGTAGGACGTGTGTGTGTGTGTGATTTAGAGATTAAAATCTGCTGTCGCAAAGCCAATTTTTCAAAAATATGACTACCAACAAGGTGCGTCAATCACCAACATGTTTGCATTCACTCGCATGCTGTACTGCACACTCTCTTCCTGCCTACTGTGGGACCTCTCGAGTGATGCTTCGTGCAACGTGGTAGTGGTTACGTTCGAGTGAACCTTAATGTGTGACTGTGTGTGAGTTCTCAGGTCAGTGATGGGCTAACCAATGAAAACAAGGCGGCATGAGGCAATGGAACAAAACACGAGGGGTGTGTGGAATTTACGTTGGCCTAGGCGGCTCGCAGCTGCTGGAATAAATAATCAAGGCGGTCATCTGATGCCACTCACGTTATTGGGAAGGGAAAAATTACGGTTGGTCCCTTACCTGCAGCTCGTTCAGGGCATTCTCAGCTTGTTCACGCGTCTCAAACGTCACGAATCCGACCGGCTGAAGGAAAAATTAGTTTCGGTCAAAATTTATGTGCAACTTGAGAGCAAGAGTCTGGACTCCTCTTCTCATTGACAGGGCCAGCATTACCCCATTAATGATGCAGTTTTTTAACATTGATAGCAATATCTAGTGTTTGCGATAACATTTTTAATAATAAACACCTGAAAGGCTGTTAACAACATTGAAATTTCTCAGGTTTCAGTGTTAATAAATAACCTAGTAATATTTTAATACAGAGAATATTGGAAATATTATGATAACGCTTCGTATTCGATTGACATTTGTAACTACCTCAAAGCGCACTGTAATTTGCACATAAATTAATAATAGAATATAAAAATAATTGGTTTTTAATCATAAAAATACTCACCGCGGTCAGCTTTCCGTTTTTGCCGGCGGGTTTTAGAGTTGAGGATAAGTAGCCCTGCAAAACAATCGAGGACAGAATAAGGAATATTCATTTTTCGATTAAATGTTAGAACTTTAATATTCGTTAAAACTTTAATTTTAATTTGAAAAGAATACTTATTAGTATAGTTAAAAAATAAATAAAATCACCTTGAATCCTCGGAATAGAAGGTAGAGTTCGCGGGATTTTGTGTCCAGAGGGAGACCGCTGACAAATAGGGTTCGGACTTGGTGCTAAAATAAATAAATAAATTGAAGATTTTATCCATTATTCTATAAAAAAATAACTTTTTTCTCTTCTAGACCATAGAGTATATAATGATTTAAGAGGTTAAAATTAAATTTTAATCAATGTATTTTAGATTTTTGCAACATATATTTTCTAATGCTGCCTTTCTTTTATGATCGTCTATTAACTTAGTCAGTTTAGATCAACCAGTATGGAGTAAACGGTTATAATGCACTCAACTTCTACAAATGGGGAACATCAGAATGCAGGTGTGCTCCCCTTGTCAAGTGAGCTGTCAACACTACAAAGAGCGGCGTTATTTCAGCAGTTCGTTGACAATATCATAATTAAAGTATTTCTAGAGGTCACGAATGAGGACCCTCGTTGCCAGTGAGGGCAGATGGAGACAGGAGCGTGGGAACAACGGGTGATTTCTCATGGGGCCGCGCTCAAATGCATTTAAACAAACGCACGCAGCCAGAATTGACGTTGCTGGCTCTGGGAAAGTTGGTCTCTGACTCTGTCACGTTGCCTTGTGATCAGCATGAAATTTTTCTCAGGGTCAGGAGGTCTTTGACCAATCGATAATGTTTGCATGGATCGATAATGCCACATTTAAAAAAATGCAATGCGATGTGGAAAATGTGGAAATGACTGGTGAATTAAAATGCCAAGAGAAGAATCGACGATAGCGCGTTAAATCTGTTTAATTGGATTTTAACAACTGCATTCTCCATGCCCCAGGATACGATAAAATTAGCATCGAACACCCGTGTATTGGCCTCTCCAATAGAGGTGATAGAGCGAGGTAGATTATTAAAAGCACTACTACTTTCGACGAATTTCTGAAGAGGACAAACGCATCTGCGCACTAACACACATACACACCATTTGGACGCACACCAAGTGTTTGAGCACACACGAAACACGCACACACACAAAACGGAGAGCGCGTGCGGCCGCACTTCTGCTTAAAGGCGGCGGCGTCGTCATAGCAACGCTTCGCAAACAATTCAGCCAACATCACCGCTTCCTGTGCGCCGACACGAAATCATGCAACTCCGCTCGCCTTAACCTGGGGTCAGTCGTAAAATCGAAGAAGAGGACTCAGACATGTTTCATTTCTTCTTAGAAACCACCTGAAATCAGGTGATCTATTAGGCAAAATAAGTAAAGGGGGTTGTCACTCACCTCCAATGGGAGGTATCGAGTTACCGAGGCATCGATTTTCTATCAAGTTTCCACTTCTTCACACAAATTCGTCGCTTAGAAACTTGGCGGTATTTTAAATGTAAATAACTGAAAGAGCTACCGTGGGATGGAGCACGAAGCAGATACTACCCGCTAGGAATCGGGAAGTAGGTGACCTCAAAGAGGGAATTCATAAATGCGGGTATAGGCTGCCCCCAGGATTTTTGGAGACCCGGGTTACACAATAAGGGGACTCTATATCTCACGAACTACCGTGAGAATATTAGGCCCCCTAAAAAGCCCTCACTCAGCCGCGATTGGCTAATCACTTGCCTGGAGGCAAGTTAGAAATTTCACAAAAAACCACACTGGCAGTGTGCTTCGGTGGTGGACTGACGACAATGGTCGCTTGGCGACATTTTCGCCCAAATGCCAGAGCGAAAACAAACAGGGAGGAGAGGCAGAGAGAGAGAGAGAGAGAGACAAAAGGGTACCACTGTCCCTCAGAAAATCAATAACTCACATCAAGGGCTTCGCTGCCCGCATTCGTCCCGACAGTGTGGATGGAATCCACCGACTGGGACAGCACCATCATCGATTCGTCGTTGAGACTGTGACCTTCGGCTCGACTTTCTTCGGGTTTCGATCGATTGGCGCCGTTGCTAAGGCTCTCGGTGGGTTGGCTAGAGGACTGGGTGCTGGTGACTGGCAAGTTGGTCACTGATGTGGCCGACATCTTGGCTGCCTGGGTTTGTCTAAGATAAGATCGTGCGTACTCAAGCAGGCCCTTGCTAGGCACCGCCTTTATCGATTTTTTTACTCCCAAGGCCACGTCTACTGTGCTTTGCCGGAGGGCGATGGTTCTGCGCTGTCGCACCAGGTTTAGACTGCTACCACTGCTGTATCTGCTTGAGGAATCAATGCTGTCTGTCAGTGAAGCGGGTCATAAGAAGAGATGAGGCGTCGAGTTTTGCGTTCCACTTGAGTCCGTCTCTGCGAGCTTCGAACTGCGCACACACACCAAGTGAGTGAGTGTGTAGAATTGTGTTCTACTCAGTGAGGCGCGCGCAGACACAAACACTGGGACCAGCCCTGATTGGTCCGCCAGGCCTCTCACCTGATTCGCTGGCCTTCCTGCCACCTCATTGGCTCACTCCAACTGACTGCTCTCCCATTGGCCGAAGCAACTTTCGGGGGCAATGACATGGAATGCTGGTGTTAAACGAGTGATGAAATCGAGATTTTGTGTAATTTTTAACTAGAAATTAATGTTTAATTAACTGAAAGGACATTAAATTAATTAGAGGCTTTTTTCTTGGAAAATGAGAATATTTCAGGCAAAAATTATATAGAATTTAATTAAAACATTTAAAATTTATAGACTTCTGACTTTTTTAAAGCCTGGGAAGGGCTATTTTTACAAAATGATAGAGATTAAATCCCTCAAACTTGGTACCAGTGGCACGGGGTTCCCACGAGAGGTCCTCCTGGATCCTGTGGGTGAGTTCCACTTCGTCTTCTTGTCGTGGGATTTGGCAACGGGAATACACGTGCACACACATACAGCATGGCCTCCACTCATCATCATGGGAAGATGCGCTTTACCTGGCGCCACTTACAAATTGCATAAACACCCCGCTCACACATCCATGGTCTTAGTCCATTAGTTAACTAAATTATCAAGCGGGGAAACTTCGTTAGAGGTGGAACTGCCAGCCAAGTTCCTAAAATCAGGAACCACTACCCCTGGGTTCTTCTGGAGGCAGCGGAAATCGACAAATCGCCAAGCGCTCCTCAATTGACAAAAATAATGAACAAAAGCTTTAAAATATGTCATGTTTTGATGGTTTGCAACATGCTTAAAGAGTAGGATGGCAAAATGCTATGTGCTTCCAGTATTTCAGGTGCACTAAGCGCCATCCTTCACAAGTTCAAATCGGTCTATTTCATTTGTATTGGCGCTGACTGGAGCCATCGATCAAGGACATCATGAAAATGTGAAAAACAAATCTGTATCATGCTGATTCATCTATATGGTCGGTCCGCGATGACCAGCGCCACTGAACTTTGCAAAAAATCACTCGGGCAGCTGCGAGACGAAGAGAAAGCTGGCCTTATAACAGCAGATGATCTGATTTCCTCTTTATAATTTCCACTATTGATGTTAGTTGGAACGAGAGTAGCCGAAAATACACCATAGAGGAGCTGGACAAAATAATAGAAACACTTAACATTTTGGCCTTTCAATCTTTGAATAACAATTAAACTTTGGCAGATTTAAACAATAATGGCAGATTGATTCAAAAGATGAACCTATATTATATTAAAACAAAATTTGATGAATTTTCAAGGTGTTTCTATTATTTTGTCCAACCTTGGTAAATCTCCTTGGGTATGAAATCCCTAACCCCTAATGGGACTGCCAAGTTTATCGCCAACTCTCCTAATTCACCGTCCGCTTAGATGCGGCTTTCAGCCAGAGGAGGAGTCGAGGCATTCCCCCACCCGTAGCTTCGACCATGGGCGACGTGTCTCACCCAGGGCGAGAGAGGCCGATCGATAGTGCTCCTGCTCACCCGTTGGGTTTGGCCGCGTGCTCACACACCACCCGCCTCGTGTGCGCGCACACGTGAGTGGGAACTGCAGCGGTTGACGCCCATGGGTAGTGCAAAATTACCCCGCTCCCCACTCAACCTACGTCATTATCGATCCATACCCCCAACTCAGCGCCTAGAAACCCGTCGTCCTCAGCGAAGCACAGGCAAGTCTAGACGAAAGTCAAAATTGTTGGCTGTGAGAGACCGTCGGCCTTTAAATCGAAGTGTTCTGGAGAGGATTGCAAGACCACAGATCCTAAAATCACTGCAAAGTTCAAAGGATACCCAAAACAGGAGTTACTTTCCACAAAAACTGCTACACCACGGAAGAGCTACAACTAGAAGGCCTCTTCTCTCAAAGACGACACGAGTTCCACCTCACTCTTGAGGTGCATTCATGGCCGTCGATTTTAGAGATCCAAGTAAGAATTCGATTTGAGCTCTTTTTCCAATATGTACACAGCAATGATTGTTGCGCTACTTCGATGTAACATTAAACCGAAATTCTGAGGGAACTTATGAAATAGCCTGATGGTTGTGGTAATTTCGCACCTGAAAGACGCAATAAAGAGAACGGGAAGTAGAGATGAGGGTCGGTGTTGACCCCGCAAGATGGCGGTGCAAGAGTAGTGGACTTTCGTGTCCTAGCGGTGCACACACAGACTCTCTGTGGGGTTTTGTCTTCTCGGTATTTGTGAGTGCGAACTTTTAAGCAAAATTTGCCCCTGAATTGAAGTTGCGGGTTGGTGAAAGTTTTTTTGATTACTATAATTAATGCTCAAATTAGTGGAAAAGACATCTTTAAAATGGAACCCCTCGGATTATCTCCGTTAATCAAAGACTCTCCTCCGTGAAAATAACTCACTTCTTCATTTCAGTGAATAGGTTTTGCCGAGAAATTGTTTATCTGAGGTTCAGTAAGTTTGTTTTAATGAATGCCTACTCGATATAATTTCGCTGATTTAGTGAAAGTTACAAGGAATTTTTAAGATACTTAAACGATGCATTATTGTTTATTAATGACAATATTGTTGCTATGCATTAAAATCGGTGTTTTTGTATTATAACAGAATAGGGGAATTGTAGAACAATTTATTGATAATGAACTTTTGAAATTAAAGAAAAAAGACAGAATTTTGAATCAGCAAGCTGAAAAGAAACACTTATATTTAATTTTTTTCAGAAATAATTAATAAAATGAGGTTAGAATGTGTGAAACGAATGACATCTTACTTCAAATGGTAAATTAACCATAATCGAAATAACCATTTAAATCCGCTAAATTTTTAGGAGTATTAACGGCATTTTATAGCTCAGATTTTAATTTCTCGGCTAACAAAAAATGTTAATTTTTATATAGTAAAACAGTTGAAAATATTGTCATATTTGGAGCTAAATACAGAAACCAGGAGAAATCATTTGCTAGGGACCATATTTAAAAGAAAATGAGTTAAAAAATATCTCCTTTTACATTTTAGGCTACAAAATTGTGATTTTTCATCACGATTTTGAGGCCCGAACAACGAAATCGTTGGCTCCTTCTCAACTGAGGTGTTGAGTTACCTCGGCAGACCAATCAAATTCGGCCATCTGCTCGGTCAGCGTCTCGAGGACGCCGGTATTATGGCACCACGGGGTCAATCGAAAACTCAGTTTGAATGGGGGGGGGCGACGTGAGTCATCGAGTCCAGACGACTCAGGTCACTGCGTCTATAGCAACCAGAGGTTGTGATTGCGCCAGACCTCAAGAATCTGGTTCACCATTTTGTGTCCGGTAGAGAGGGGAGTTTGGGTAATTAAGTTCTTTTCTTGTTAAAACACCACCCAATTATTTTACAGACGACGCAAGTCGACTTCTCACTTGAATCTCTAAAATCGATGACCAGAAATGCTCCTGAATAATGCGGACGGTGTTTTTCCCTCCTTGCCTCAAATGCGGCAGTCATCAGTTTTGAGACTAGGTGTTTCCATGCGAATACGTTGGAGGGTAGAAGGTTTATCTTTGGATAAGCAGGCCAACTGCAGAGAAAAGGTTACCCTACTTGTACCGACCTTTCAAAAGTTGTCATCGTCTGTCACTAGTGACTGTTTGGCCAGGTGTAAAAACGAAAAAGGACTTCAACACGCGGAATGGCACCTTTGCCTTCCCCAGTTTCCGTTTTAGCGACAGGACTGGAATGGCAGGATCTATCATTAGGCATCCGCGTGCCTGCACGTTAAAATTTCCCCCAAAATTGTGTAACAGGATGAAGGGCTTTTTCTAAGCCCAAATGCAGTTGCTACAACAGTATCTCAAAGTCCTTGACGAAAGCAGTGCAGCTGTCTTTAGGGCTCTGCCTCACCCCCTTCTTGACAGCTGACATTGCGGACGAAGCGGGCCATCATCAACATGGTCAGCATCGACAGTGCATTCTTCATGGGCAAGATTTCGGGTTGGAAACGGGACACTGGTGCGAGAGTGGTGGATTTCTGTGGAAGACCACTAGAACTCGTGTGACAGGTTCTAGTGAGAAACTGCCTTCCAACGAATGCATGGCGTTTCAAAAGGTACTATCTCAAAAGTAATGACTGCCGCCTTTGAAGCAGAAGAATAGCTCCTAAAATCAATGCAGAGCTCCTCAGTGAGCATCCAGAACAGAAGCCGATTTCCACAAAAACTACTCCTCTTCGGTAGCTGCACACCACCAGAGAGCGATAGTTATTTTGTCTTACCCACGTACAAGGTTTTTTGGTCTGCGAAATTTTTTGGTAATTAAATTATTTATAAGAAACAGCTTGAATTTTAAACAGCGAACAATCATAAGTAAGTGGTGCAAAGTTAAAGTTCATTTTTATCTCGCAAAGTTTCCGGGTTGACATTGCGCAAAAAAGCCACATCACTTCAACCATTTTGCGCAAAGGTGCAAATACGAACTAACGAACTTGCTGATATTATTAGCGAATTTCAAATCGTCAGAATTGAAAATCAGTTGCTTTATTGCTTTTTTTTTCTTTTTCTAAAATTAAATTTAGAATTGGTTTGAAGGGTTGTGGTGGGGAATATTTAAGGCTTGGTTATAAGCGGGCTTCTCAAACACGTCTTATGCAAAAACAGCGTTTTTGATTGTCCATTAAAATGTCTAAAAATGAATTGTGAGTTTAAATTATATATTAAAGAATAGAGATATTTGACTGAATTTACACAAGGCCAATTAATCAAGAAAACTAGGCTTTCATTTACATATCATTTTTATAAATTTTGCAGACATACGAAATTATGTGTAACAAAAAAATATCCAAAATTATTTATTCAGTTTATTTAAACTATTCAATTCAAAATCTACGGGAACTAATTCGATCATTATTAAGTCTTCTTATATTCTTAGGAAGCAATAATTTTGTTCACTAATCTGACTATTTTTCGAAAATTTTTCAATTCCCAACGGAAAACTTTCAAAAAATGTATACAAATCATTATTCCATTAAAAAAATAAGTTTTTTATTATGAAACCGGTCTAATTTGCAAATATTGTCTTCCAGAATGTTCGTCGATCAACTCATTTGATTCCGACTGTTTGCATCTCCTATAGAGATTAAATATATTTAAACAAAACTAATTGTATTGACTGAAACAGTTCAGTTACCCCGTTGGTTGGCTGTTAGGGGACTTATTTTAATTTTTTTATTCGCGGATAAGGTCAAATTAAATTTTTTGACAACTTAAACGTTGAATGTCAACTCTGATTGAAATCGGAACGCAATTAAATGCCTTGTAGGTTAATTACAATAGCGAATTTATTTTTTGTAGTCTAAATTAACGTATTGACCGTCTATTTTAAATTAATGTCTTTTAAAACGAAAAAAGATATGTGTATGCGCTATGTTATTTGATACGCTTTAGAGATTCAAGTAAGAAGTCGATTTTCGTCTCCTCCGCAGCAACCTTTTAATGTTTAAACTGAATAATGGACTAAAATTTCTCTGGAATCAACAATTCACAATTCGTATGCATGTTTACCTCGGAGAATTACGCCTCTAATTAATTTTTCAACTTGTTTCCATTATTATGTCCTATCTTTACAGCTAAATTTTTGAGAGTAGTCCTGATCTTATTGCCAGTTTTTGAGGCTTCTGGATCGTCTTCAGCGTCGCTTCTTCCAACTCTTTTTCGAGTCAGATTAATCTCTGCGACTTCCCATTCCATTATCACGAAAAAACAATTAGCTAATCAAACTTGTCTCAGAATGCGATCCCTTTTCCATGGTCAGAAATGGTGCTTCACTCTTAAAGAGGGTATTAAAGGTGACTGCAAGTAATTGAAATCCTTTCAGATATCCTGGGTAGTACCTTCGCCGTACTGTTGAGTTGTGAAGATGAAATGACCAAATCTTTAAAAACTCTGTAGGTATGCTCGCGGTTGGACCTTGACCCTGTGAGTTTATCAGCTTCGTAGACTTTGAGCTTTGGAGCGGGGTGGCAGATACCGACAAAAAAATACAAGACACCTAATCGCTAAGCGACGCTTCCTAGGAGGCATTCACAAGTCTATCTGCCAAGACTAATTGCTATTTCCAACTCAATTCATTATCTCGACAGTTAATCGAAAATCGATGGCATAGACGACCTTCAGAGTCTGTTTTCCAGCTAATTCTAATAGCCAGGAAGAGATCCGAAAACGTCCGCCTTCCGCTTTCGATTATCGTCTAATTTCATCTTCCCTTGACAAAAATTCAGTCGATCGGAACTTTAATTTTCACGCCATTTTATTATTACTTCGATGAATATTTAAAATACTATTTTTGAAAACATTAGGATATTATAAATATTTAAATAATTTGATTGCCACGATATTTTGTTTAAATTGTCAAAATAGATTACTAACAGTTCAATTTAAAGTGATTTAACCAAATCCTAAAGAGTTCATAAATCAGACTTGAGAATATCAAAACCCAAGAGGTCAGGAAGCTTTGAAAAGTATCTTCCAGTGGTTACTAGGGTTAAACCTAATTTAAAACAGAAATTCTCATTGGAATCTTTCTCGCATTGTTAGAAATGCTGGTGGCCGGACAAAATAATGGAAACACCTGACAATTCGGCACCATGATCTTTGAAAGTGTTAGAAAGAGTTAAAACTTGACAAAATAACAACTGGTTTATTCTCTTCTGCACGAAAGATTACCATGACAACGCCTCTTTATTTTTAATTTCTTCTTTTGTTTTCCAGTAATCTTCGGCTCGCTTGCGAATTCAGGCACAAGGTGGTGTGTTGCCAATACCAACCAGGAGACCTTGGTGTTGCTAGGGCTCATTTTGAGCAGCTAGGGAGCAAATTCTGGTCAAAAATCGGGATTCTAGGGAGATATGAAGGGGTTTTGGTGACGAGGAACGATTAAAGACCCACTTTTGGAGAAATAGTGGGCTCTTAGCTCTCTATAGACTATTGCTTAAATAGTGTATTTTAAACAAACACATAATATAACAAAAACAGTACACAAAAAATTTAAAACATTTTTATCTTTTGTTACGTTATGTGTTTCCATTAATCTGTACACCCCTTTTAGATTTCGCACACTGCCACTACTTTATCACCCTTATCCGAAGTTCTTTACCTTTTCCTCCTCACTTAATCATTTCCTGTCCTTTTAGAGATGAATAAGATTGTTGAAAACCCCTGGTTTACTCAGACATTGGGGGAAATCATATCCATCTGATCAGGATAGAGCGAGAGACACCCCTAAACTACCCAGACTTGTTTCTAGGGCAAACAGAGCGTAGCCAAGGTGAGAGAAAGAGAGAGTGGAGCATGCTCGCATGTGATTTGCATCGCATTAGAGAAAGACACACACTGCCATGCATAATGGGGGACCAGCATTAGTAATCATGGCGGTGGGCTAATTTATGCAGAAATCGTGATGGCAACGTTCCTCCCCTGCTAGACTGCTTATCATAGTGGTGGCTTGAGTCAGGGGTGATCAGGTCCGGATAATATCTCGGTACTGCTGGTTCGTTCTAGATTAAGTCAAAGTAACCGCCACCATCGAGATTGGACAAAAAAGTGGAAACACCCAATATTTTGGCATCATAATATTTGATCATGTTATTACCTATCAATACATGACAAATGAAAGTTTTCCTCTGTTTACTGATTTTATTATCTAAAATGTTTGCTTAAAATAACTGTTTTTTTAAGAAATTTGTTGGCTCCTAAAATCATGGACCGTATTTAAAAATGTGGAGTATCTTTAGAAATTGAGCGTTGTTAAATTGGTTTACACTTTACGTTTGACTTTTGAAAGCGTTCATAGTAGGAGAAAACCGAGGATCGAGGTGCAAACATGTATTAAGAGAAATAACCAGCACTTGGTGGATGAGGTTTTGCTTGCGCGCTGCCGTACGGAGTTTCAAACGCTTATTCTGACATTGAAAAATCCATTGTAGTTTCGATTGCGATTCTCCTATCTATCTATCTATCTATCTCTGATAGAAGTGAGTCTTTTCCGTGTCTAGGCAGTGACTGTCATAGTCACCTCATCATTACTATTCCACAAAATGCATTTCCACCAGCCTAATTATTACTGTGGGATTCGGCCAGACATCCGGCTTGACTTCAGAGTGGACGGACTTCAGCTAGTAGAAACCGCGGTGGACGCCAACTGAATGCTCCACACGCTGCTCTGTGTGGGTGAGGCCG
Source organism: Anomotaenia brevis (assembly GCA_030710315.1). Classification (NCBI taxonomy): domain Eukaryota; kingdom Metazoa; phylum Platyhelminthes; class Cestoda; order Cyclophyllidea; family Dilepididae; genus Anomotaenia; species Anomotaenia brevis. The sequence continues at coordinate 56,316 of JAUOZQ010000160.1, forward strand.
AGCCTTCCTTTGTGGCTGTCGCAAGGATAGAAGTGCCTAACTTACTTACCTAAGTAAGTACTTACTTACTTACTTAACAAGTACTTTGCATGAGTACTTGCCGTTATTAATAAGTCATCATGCATGAGCTGAGTTCTGAGTCCAAATTTAGTAAAGCAGCAGATGTAGGACGTGTCGTTTTCGCCTCAGAGTGGAGTTGTTGCAGCACTCACACTTACGGCTTTCGAGGACAGGACGCTAGAGACCACGGATCAAGCACAAATCGCTTAGTCATGGTTTGCGTGCCGTCGTTAGAATAGGCGTTCATAACTCCGTACGCAGGCATCACCTCATCCACCACGTGCTGGTTATTTCTCCTAATACGAGTTTATACTTCCATCCCCGGTATTCTCTTAACTTGGAGGCTTTTGGAAGTCAAACTTAAAGAAGTCGAAGTGTGAAGCACTGAAATTGGCGAGTACTTCAAATCAGCTCAGCGCAGAGGCGTCACATACGCCCTCCTCCCCCTCCCTGAATCCGTAGTCATTTATGATGACGGAGGGGCTGATAGATATCCACAAAGATGGCAGTTGTCGAAATGTGTGGGGAAGCGTACTTGTCCTCAGCTCCGCTCCGCTCCGGGTAGAGGTAGAGGTAGAGGTAGACTTCGGTTTGGACGTGGCACAAGGAGCGTGAGGGTTAGGGGTGTGAGAATTTCGTTGGTCATGTAGTGAAGGGTTAGTTGTCAAGGCTGGGGATCTGGTTTGACGGGTTCTTCCTTCTGGGAAAGTTTCGCCATCTACATCTACATCTTGACATCTTCTTCACTGTCAGCTGGGTCTGTCGGTCTGCCGGTCTGTCGATGCGTACTACCACCGTTTCCTTGCAACTGAGCAAAATACTGGCAGTTTTCTCCTCTCGTTTCATCAGTTTGAATGGGCCATCGTAAGGTGCTCTGGCGCCTTCTCCACGACTGCATCGAAGTCAGCAACTTCGCTCTTGATGTCAGCTCAGCTGAATTGTGCGTCGGCTCAGCAAGAGCAAAGCGAATTTCTGCAGTGTTCGGCCGAAGTTCGGATCGTCTGACTGTAACACGTAGGAGAGGAAAGGAGAGGAGAGCAGGCGTGTCTCCAGGAGTGTAGAAGTCCTCAGCCGCCGTTAGCGTGTGCCAGTAGGCGTAGGCGTGCTCGTCAGTTAAAGTGATTTCCACCTTGAGTTTGACTTGCGAAAGTGTTCAAGGTAAGAGAAGACGGAGGGTGGAAGTATAAGCTTGTGATAGGAGAAATGACCAGAACGTGACGGAGTTGTGAACGCTTATTCTGGCGAAGGAACACAAATGATGACTAAGCAATTAGTGTTTGATCCGTGGTCGTTAGTGTGCTGTCTTTGAAAAGCCTATCCATATCAGCTCAGCGCGTAAGCTCTACAACTTCTTCTTCAGTTCCACTCTAGCCTAGGTTTTCAGAAACACAAAGAAACAGATGGATTTTCTTTGTTGCGCATGCAGCTATAACTTTTTTAACCCCAAAAGACACCAAGTAGGCAAATTTCCATTGTTTCAAAAGCGGCAGATACTTTTATGCCGCATTTAGTAGAGAACTCGTTCCAAAACAAGCGAAAAAATCAATGCGAAGGGAACCCATTTGCTGTGATGCACCACGAAACTGCCACTTTTATGGGCCGTAAACGCTTTGATGGGGCAGAGAACCGACATTCCTTTCCAATGGACTTTTGTGGCATCGCTTGCAGAAATTTCGGGGTATTTCGAATAAATTTTGCGGAATTAGGTATGATTAATTAACCTCCCTTATAATGGTAGCTGCGGAATTGCGCGTCTGTCAATGTGTGACACGATTTCAGGTGATAAAATTCATTGGTCAACTTCCGGGCCAATAAAATTGTGAATCGATAAATGCAATCGATCCTGGGTGAGTTTATTCTAGTCAACTGTGCTGCTACGGTATCCACCGTACTGCTGGCTGGGTTTCCTCTCTCCCGCCTGTTTTTGGAGTTGTTTTGGACTCAAAACGTCGGCTTAATTATTCCTCAAACAATTGCCACCGAGCCCACCTTTCAATTCACATTTTTGTCTTAGCGCCTTGCCTTCCATTCTCGTGGTGTTTGAATCACGAAGGCGAGCGAAAATTCTCTCACCAAAGCCAAAAACGGTCAGCGAGAGATTGCAGTGGCCATCAGAGCCGATTTCTGGACACAAAAATGTGATGTCAGGCAAAATGCGGCACTGATGCAACACATTTTGGATAAAAAAGTGAGTTAATGATTGCCACTTCTTAAGTTCTTAATTTGCCCCAAGACCTGGTAGCTCTGAAACCTTTCGTTGAAATGCTTCGAAGCGCCATTAGCGAACGGTGCTATATAATTAACCAAGACGAGTTTAAGCTTTGAAAAGAACAATGCCTAGTGTGAGTGGAAGCAAAAACAGGCAAAATTTTGTAAAAATAGATTAAATTTTCCAATTACTTGCTCGCTTAATCCATACGCATGCAAAAAAAAATTTGAAGACCCCACCCCTATTCATGATATTTTAGATTATAAATTAGAAAAAGTAAATGGAATGTTATAAGTTAATATTTTATTAATTTTGACAAGAACACTAGCAGTGGACGTTAATATATTCTCAAATTTTGTTTCTTTTACAACCAGCCAAATTTGGAAGGGGCGGTACTAATCTAATCTATTCTAACAAAAAAGGGCAAATTCGTTTATAGTTTTGACTAAATCAGACATTTTTAAGTGCTTTTTACTTATTCATTGATGTATTGTGATTTTTTTCATTTGTTTTCACAGTAAATGGATTTGTTGTCAAACTTTTGTAGTGGTTATCTTGGATTTGATTGGTGTACGGACCAGTGGAGTCGAAAATTGATTGGTTGTTCAAGTCCCACAATTTATTCGTTTTTAACATATGCGTTTCCTTTGAAAACCCTCTGTGCCACTAAGTATCCATCGTAGTGATAAAATCTTACATTCAATAAACGGGGCAATGGCTAAGAGAACGCAGGAGTCGGTTTGAAAAATGAAGGTCACAGTTTAAATGGGATGTAGAGGGTGTGATAGGCATAGAATATGACCTAGAAAATTCAAGATAAGACACAGATCTTTACTGTACAATGGTTGGACAAAATAATGGAAACACCAAGTGCGATTGTTAAAGTTGCCAGAACACAGCTCCACTTGCAAAACTCAGGACTGTTCTCACATCTAATCAGTGCGTCCTGAATTCACCTTTTATAAATTGCATAAATACTAATGGAGAGGACAGAACAATCGGCGTGAACTTCATCGATTACACACGAAGGCGGACCCTAACCCTGTGCTCTACAAGCTGTGATGTCTTTTTTCACCTAAAACACAGACCAAAAAATGAGGCACACGTCGTCAGCGTGGGATTGCAGTCACTGTGAAAATCAATGGGTTAATTAGATTTATCGAATACTAATCAAGCAACGAATGCTGAACGTTAATTAAATAAATAGCTTTCAATTAGATTTCTTTGGGAATCTGTAGTAGAATTTCGATACGTTTTCCAAATGGAGGAGGTACCTGCCACGCTGAATTCTTGAAATATTTGCATCTGAACACGCTTACAAAAGTATTAAATGGCTAAAATCCACAAAACTGCCGCTAGACTGTCTATTTCACTTTTTATCATGTCAATTCACCAAATTTGGTCGTGGGTACATGCCAACGCGTTCAGTGGTTGTCTCCTACGGAAAACCACGCCCCTATCACCTGAGTAGTTAGGACGACGGAGTGAATAAGCACCGGGCTAGCAGAGGATGAGTCATTCGACGTGGACAAGTGCCTTAGCTAAGTGCACACGATTATGCGTCAGGGACGCGATCTGATTGGTTGCAGATGGGCAAATGAAATAACTCGCTGTCGTAATTGACACGCTTTTTGGCAAAAGTGTTTCTCTATAGAAGGTGATATATGGTTTTCGAAGAAGTTTTTAAATGACAAGTAATGGGTTAATTATGTTTTTAAGGTTATAAAAAGTAAAATGTGTGCATCAAATTTCAATTGATGCTGACCATAAGTGACTCAAATATAATTTTTGCAACTAATTACATGTCTATTCATTAGAAATAATTTCAGTTATTAATTTATGAGCCCTTATGGAAAAAAACTATGTAGTAGGGGCACTATGTTCAAAATGATAGAGAAAGTGCTTAAAAGCAGATGCAATCGATTAAATAAAATATTGTAGCTACTTTTGAAGGCAAAAACACAAACTTTTTTACTTAGTTTGCTATCTTTGATACCCGGTAAAAACAATCAAATCCTGCTCTATTGCATCTCATGGTATATCTTGCAAATTCAGTGGTAAAATGGAGGTGTAAATTGGATTTAGAATGCAATTTTAGACAAATAGTATTTACTTTTCCAGCCATGGGAATTAACGGAAGTATGATGCAATGTTATATATATAGGATTAATGAAGAATATGACTTTCTGTAAATTGATATTCTAAACTAAACAGATAAGTTTACTTAGTGATGATATTTTCCGATTTCCCTACAATGGCATTATGTTAGACATCACGTAAATTATCTTAATACATGTAAAAGAGATAGAGGAAAAGATAATGATATTACGCTCATGCCGAAGCGTACAAGAGTCGGTTATACCTATTTATCGGCAAAGGATAAATATAACACGTTTTAACGACATTCAAATGATAAAATTAACTTTTATAAATGTTAATCCCCATTGTCGTTAAGTATACGGTGGGAAACTCAAAAAAGTGCTAATTTAATTGAAATAAAGCTAAATACTAGTTTCACACATTTTCTAAGAGTACTACGAGCTGTACTTTCGTTGGTAGACTAAGAGTGAGAAATTGCATTGCATTACTAAAGTGCATGGAGTCGCGAAAATCAAAAAGTTTAGAGCACTTACACATTTATTCAGCATTACTCGAATTAAAGAGAAAAATGCTGTTTTTATGTATTCGCTTATTAATACTTTAATATGGTCACTCTCCAGAATCATATCAAAATAAACTGTGATGCCTCATTTTTTTAGCAACTTCATCTTATAGAAGTAAATACCATTAAAGTAAATTATTTTATTTATTTATTAAGACTGGGATATAGAGCAATAATTTACTGACGTTGTTTGTTTTTATTTTTCAAGTTAATTTACTGCTGCAGGGTTATAAGAACCGACTACTTGAAATTATCAACATAGGGTCTACTATTTGACACTGTCATGTATGGAGGCATCAAAATGAAAAATGATAAACACCCCGATTTCCTCAAAACCTATACATTTTTCTGCGACCAACATGACACTGGTCCCATGAAAAGAGTTCTGCGACATGTAAACGAGCACATAGTGGACATAAACGTGGATAACATAAAGTAGGTAGCCGAAATATTTAAAATAATTATAAATCTAGACGCAAAGATCTGGATGCAATTTTGAGAACCCTTGAAGTGCATTCAAGAACTCAAACAATTGCCTTTAGAAGCTTGACATACAAACGCCCTAGTGGGTCACATCGACGTTGCGTTAATTCCTATTGACACTAATAACCAGTCTGATAATTTTTTAGACAAAAAGAAGGATGGTCACAGATCAGGCAGAAAATCGAGCTTCGTAATTCATCCCGACGTTCTCACGGATGTGTGCAGGTCCATTCTGATTTCCGCCACCGCAAACCAATCGCTCAGAATGCTGGAATTACAGAATCTGCCCATCACTTACGATGATGTTTTGTTGCTTTGCCAAGTATCTTAAAAGCGTTTTTAGTATTGCAACTGCGATTTTGATGTTTTCTTACTATTTTTAAAATTTAGGGCCTCGTTAAAGCTAAGAATTTGCGATTCCTCTCATTTGAAAACAGTCAAATTGGGGACGGAGCTGTCTCAGGTAATTCCAGTCAAATTATTAAACTTTCAGAAGATGCGAGAAAGATATTCTTTATATATTCATATAAATTCATTCATGAAAGCTAAATGATGCTGGTTAGTTTCAAAGTTTTCTGGGCGTAACATTTCATGAATTAGATGCCTATAAGTTAAATCGTATGATGGGTTTAATTAAAGCGAATTTAAAACTAAAACGTCAAAGCTTCCCAATAAATTACTTAGTTTAGTAGATGCGAACTGACTCAATTATGTTGCGTACCGGCCACTAAAACGATCTTCAAGTTGCGGATGTTCTAACCCAATTTGTGGGCCCTTGGCAGAGCTGTGTGCGGCGCTGAAGAAGAACCTGCACGTCGCGGCGCTGAATTTGAGCGGCTGTGGCATAAGTGACATCGGCATGCGCCCTATCGCCAATCTCCTTCAGGTCAGATCCGTCTATTTAAAACATTTCTATCTACTTGTATTTATTCAGTAGTGATTATTTTGGGGTAGTTCGTTTGCTGCTTTGTCGACTTGAAAAGCATGATTTTTACAACTTTTGATATCATAATTATTCCATTGTCTAACTTAAAATCGTCGCATTTTATTAAGGTGGAAGACCGGTGAAATTGCTTTTTATGGAACTTTCAATCTAAGCACTTAAAATACCTTTTGTTTATCGTCCTAAGATTACCGTAAATTCCTTTGAAATGCTGACCCATGTTAGTTCGAAATCTTAAAAACTTAACTGTTTTAAGGTAACTATTCAGAGAAAGGGAACATTTACATTTTAACTGCTTTTAATATTAATGAAAATCAAATATTTGCGAACCGAAACATGAAAACTGTCATGTTAACTGGATGATTAAAATTTTAGAAATAAGTTAGGTAACTCCTAGAAATTAAGACAGAATTTACCCTAATCTACAGACAAACGGCGTTCCGCAATTCTTCTTGTTTCTGCTATTCATTCCTTAACTAATTTATTTAATGTGTCTTAAATTCTTAATTTCTTCTGTCGAATTCCTTCTAATAGACTTCAGGTGAAAAAAACATATTTAAAATTTCCTATTTCAAATAATTCAACGGATTTAATTGCATATATTTACCAAGATTTTTTTAGAAATCTTGAGGAAATTATTATGGCATACTTGTAAATTAATAAAAACAAAGATATAGCTGCATTTTTCGGTTCGAGTTAGATTAATTTACATTAATCTACAATTTTTTTACATTTCAATAAAGATGTTTTGGGGCTTCGTTTTGCTTCTCACGTCAAAACATTTACTTTTTGGAAATTAAACACTTTATATATATGTATATATATGAATTAAGGAATTTCTAATAGGAGTATTTATTAATATTTTTGAATAACAATATTTTTAAAGAATGGATTCAGTGCCCTTTAGGGAATATTTAGACTTTAATTCAATTGAATTATCTAAATGAATGCACTTTTGGGTCCCGAAATAGCATTTTCATTCCATACAGTTTTTCGGCTTGCAAACATGAGTATTTTAATATATTATTTACTTGTTTATCTGAAATATTTTCTATAGCGTCAACAGATGGGTGTTGGGAAAAGCGTGGCAGATATAAGGTCAGCTTTCGTCACCAACGAGCCATTCCTTACTTAGTGTACTTTAACTAGTTTTCCGTGGCCAAGAGTGCCTCCTCTTTCCGGAGAAAACATCTAATGGTATTTCTATAAAAAATCAAAGAAGTTTAGGGAAAATCGCCCACCCTACTTCTGTAAATTGGATTTGGTTTCCGGGTGAGCAAACCTCGAGAACACTCGACGTTTAACTCACTCAAGAGAATGCTAACCTGACTAGAGTTAGTAAGAAGGAGCTAATTTTGCCAACCTACTTACATCTACCAGATGCTCTTTCTTTGGTGTGTAAATGAGGAAGCTCACCGGGAATTTAGAAAGTTGTTGTTTAAAGATACGAGTTGAACAAAATAGTGGGGAACATTTTTGTGGAAATTGTGTTCGCTTCAGGGTATTCATTGAGGAACGCTAAAGTGATTTGAGAGAGGTCTGTCATTTTTAAGATTAAAACAAACTTTTAATACCTGTACAAAACCTCTGTGTTAAACAAACATGCAAAATAACAACAATTCTAAACAAAGATGTTAAAATCTCACAAGTTTTAATAGTTTATAACAGGTAACAGGTGTAACAGGGTTTTCCCCTAAACCAACCGAGGTTTGTCGTTTTCAAAGTCATCAAAGATACACTCACAATTAACTCATCAGGTGTACACCTTTTTGAGACCTATTTACCTTTAATTTAAACAAATTTAATGTCGCTGAACGCATTTTCCCCGCGGTGGTCTACCCAATTGAGGTGGAATCAGTTTGGAGCAAAGAGGTGGGTGGTTGTTTTACTCAGCTCAAAAGAGACCCTTTTTATTGATGAAATTGGCATTGTAGTGAAGGAGGAAAGTTACTGTGCCTCAAATATAGTACCAAAATTGATTTGATACGCAATTTAAATCGGTGGATGGCTAATATCGATCCAGGTATTTTTCAAAATGTAGTCAATACTATTCGAACGAGAAATCGACTGGTAATCGTACTACCGTCTTCCTTGTTAGCTCAAGAAATCTAGTGAACTTTCCAAATATGAATCAAATAATATTTCTTTAAAAAAAATTCCATGGAAATTGTAAGAACCCGTGTTTCAGCTGCCTCCTTAATCCTTATCTTACCCAAAGTTTGCACTAGGCTAAAGCAAAGATTCCACCGGAGAGTTTAAGGGAAATTAATTTATTTTGGAAAAATGGTATGTTCGTGGGCTTATTGTGGATTCTGGAGGCAGGGGTTTTCACAGCACAGTAATGGTAAAAGGGCATTTCGCTTCTTCTACAAGGAGTGGACAAAATAATGAAAACACATTGACCATTCAACAAAATGTTTTAATGTGTTGTAGGTCCAATTATTGCGGCAATTTTTGGTTGTAAAGAAAGTTTGGCCCATTCTCCAGCTAATCCACCTCCACCCAGTTAAGTCTTGATTAAGTATAGCATGTTCAAAGATGATGCCTAAATGTTAGGTGTTTCCACTATTATGTCCCACTATTCCGACAGCATATTCTCAGAGTCGTGTGAATATTTTGCTTGTTTCTGAAACATTTTTCTGTTTAACAAAAACTTCCCATGACATTTCTTTCCTTCACACTTTAAGCCGATTAATTTTTAAAGTTCAAAAGAAACATTTATGCTCTTCACGCTCCTCGACAGCTGGTATTCAAATGCTGTGGATATAAATTAAACTTAAAAGCTCGATTTTGTTTAAATTCCCTCCTGGGGGAGTAAGAAGATGTTACGATTAATAGTGCTCTCGAATTTCTTCTCAAATCTTTTTGTTTGGCAAAAAACAACAAATTTTTCTGCACTGTTCTAAAAAAATATTTCGTTATTAATTAATCATTTGTACACCTGTCATTTCTAATGCTCAAGTTTGTTGTGATGGACACAGGGATAATTTAACAATCATTCTCAATTTAGCCAGTAGAAGTTGCTCAGCGGAAATTGGAAACGAAGGCTAAATAAGAGTGGCGTTTTACATTTTTTCGCAAATCCGCGCCATTAAATTTCATTGTCCCAAACAATGTCGTCTTGTCCTTTTGTCCGCGAGCAATGGCCCGTGAACTTCAACCGCTCCGCGAGTCAACAAGAGAGGATACTCTTTGAGTAGCAGGTCCTGTCTCCTCCATTGTTTGGGGGCAAACGATATCGGTGGTAGAGTAACTGTTCGTCAAAGTCAAATGCTATGAGGCTAGAGATGCTTTAAACTTCTAAGAGAGGAATCGCATTGTTCTGAGCTCAGTCATGTTCTACCACAAAGGGGATTAACAGCTCACAGGTGCTGAAATCGACCACACCTCTAGATGCACTCCCATCTGTCCTCTGCTCAAGTGCATTTCTCAGAAACACCGTTTGAATACCCCGTGGGTGTAGAGCGAAAAAGCATAAATGCGTTGATAAGGACCCCGAGGGGTAGCATTCACATCAAAGCAGGCTCTTATCTTGCAATAAATCGGTGTATTCACCTAGGCATTTACTGCCCACACTAAAAGCCTCTCCGCCTAACGAAGAATCGGCCAAAAATACAAACACACACTCGCTCGCCTCTCAACCGATTAAAACAAGCAGCAGCGTGGCGTAGATTTGCCTCTGGCGGAAAATCCAGTGCAAATAAGATTTCATTCTACTGTTTATTACAAACACAGCTCTGTCTCCCCTCAAGTCCCGGTAAAAAAAGTCGATTCCATCGACGGTGTCATTCACACTTCGAGTCGGTTAATGCATTCGTCGCCAAAATTCCCGCGTGCTTTGGACAGAGCCGTGGATTCGCGTAGGTCCACCTTCCATCAGCTGCCACCTCCATCTCCTCCTCCTCCTCCTCCTCTTCCAACTCACCATCGACTTCCACCGAAGCGTCGGAGAGATCCTCGAAGCTGTCCGATTCGAAGGAACACCGCCATTCACTGCTAGGGTTCATGATGATCTCTCCAGTGACGATCCTTTCCCGGCCGTTTCGACGACCTTTGCGGCGGAGGAAGATGAGACTGGTGGCGAGGATGGCTAGAGTGATGAGGAGGAATAGACTGCCTATGGCTGCCACAGCCAACAGGGGTCCCTCGTCTGATTGGCCAGTGTCGCTGGGTCTCTCTGAGGCTGGAGGCACTGAGTGCACCTCGGATTGGTAGACGATTTTTCCGCGGGGGAGACTCGTGTTTTGATTGGTGGTGATATCTAGGGAGCAAATGTGATGAGGTATTGAGATAGCTCATGAGTTTAGCCATTGTCTTTGCATCAATATCTGTTCTCTTATTGGTTAATGGTGTAGCTCTTTGTCCGGTAACTCTCATTTAACACAAGGGAGTTATAGAGTTGTGTGCGGAAATGCACTGCTCTACCAACCACACTTAGCTGTCATTTTCGAAAAATTTTGGCTTAGTCTCGTGGTGACCTTAGAATTCAGGTAGCAGGTCGCACTCCGGAACTGCAGTTTAAAATTTTTAACTATTCAATAATTTTTTGAAAAACTTCCATCCGAATTTGACTCTTGGCTAAGTCAGCACACGTTTCTTGTAGGATTTGTGATCTCCTTAATGTTTCAAGATTTTTAAGTGGCGAAATACTTTTATTACAACAACTACGAAGTTGAACGATTTTGAAAGTTTATAAATTCAGGGGATTTTTTTCACATTTTTTACACTCGAATTGAAAATAATTGAAGAGGTCTAATTTGACCAAATCATGAAATTTGTAACACATCCAAATTATTTTCGGATTTTTCGCATAAATTTAGTCACGTCCTGAATCTGGGTGGTAGACGATATGGTATATTTCATTAATAAATGTTGCTTTTAAATTTTAAACCATTAAAGGATGTCAGAAGAGAAACTCACTCATTTTGTTACCCTCCTTTGTCAGTGAAGTAGTTATGGAGTGCGCTAGAGCGCATTATGCTTATATAACGTGACATCTGATCTGATTGGTTAGTTTGGTTGAACCAATCATCGTTTGATTAGACAAGCCAATAGGAATTCGCCTTTTTGAGCTCAGAAAGCCCATATTTGAAGCAAAAATGTGGATAGAAAGTCATCTAGCCTCGAATTGAGCTTTTTATGCTAATGAAAGAGTCAAGAAGTTCTTAAATCATGTAATAATTTTTCATCCCGTATACGACAATCGCTATTGCGAAGATAGTCCAATGAATTTCGACCAATATGCCCCGCGCCATCAAATTATTTTCCTCGTCGAAAATAAATTGGGTGCAAGCGTCTGTCTGGCATCGCTGTTCACTCCACGCGCCCCCTAGACGTGACCTTGACCGAGGCGACCAATGAGAAGGCGACTTTTTGACACTGCATACATCAGGCGTATGCACTGCAAAAGGTCTTGGAATTTTGGTTGGGTGAAAGTGAAGGGAAGGGAGCGTTTAGCGAATTCTCCCTATGTCTTACGAGAATGCCTGTTTCAGTACCTTTAAAATGCCTTAATCTGACGGTAGTATCCATTAAAAAAAGGTCTTTTAATTGTTTTAAATGCCGAGCTTGGAATGAGTGAGTGAGTGCTTTGAAGTGCTTGGCGTCTTGTTTCATTCTGCTCATACCCCGATTTTGCGTCAAGTGTGTTGGACAAATTTACGGTCTAAAGATGGCTCAACCCAACTACTAAAGTCAAATTGAGCTGCAGTATCAATTCGTTTCATCTCAAACCGACCAGGCGCCCAACCAATTAGTTAATTGAAGCTACCACTTTGCCCGCCTAAAACCTCCCACTGCCTAATTAATTAAGAGGCCTTTTTGTGTGTGGCCACTGGCGACTGGAGCCAAGTGGAATCGAGCAAGGCCTGGCAGTGATTAATTTCCCCAGACCGTTTTCCGTGATACCTGGTCCCAGTGGGCTTTGTTGGCAAAATTCTGTGCTCAGTGAAGTGGAATAATGCAGTTCCGAAGTGAATTTGGAGATATCATGTCATCCTATAGGCTTAAAAAGTGGTTGAAAATGGTTGAGATCTGAAGCAATAATCCTCGAGGAGTTGATCTAGTTTCAACTTAACTTTAATGGGGCTATTGTCGCTAATTTGTGTCTATTGACAGTGGGTGCTTTCAGGGTCCGGTAATGTTTGGAATTTGGCTGCTCAGCAGGACAGTAGCCAGATAATTCTAGAGGACTTTTAGCGGCGGACTTAAATTTAAAAGAAGCCAAATGAGACTGTTGGATTCTCCTGAGAATTGGCCTCTCCCATTTTCGCCCAACTGTTTGACCTTAAAAGCAAAAGTTTCCATCGATCCACCGGTCTACTTTATGGGTGTCTGCCATCACGGAAGTCACATGAACCGGGACGCTTTATTACCGTCGAAGATGACTCAACTCACTCATGGGCCATTAAGGCGTCCTCCCACTTTGCTATATTGCCTGCTCCTACGTCAGTCATGCGCCACCTAGCCTTTAACTTCGCTTTATCATCGCGTGACTTATGGGTTAATAAATGGGCGGAAATGCAGTGCCCTGTCCAATCATCATTAATCATCACGTCAAATGCGCACTGTGACTGGCTCATTCGCTCTCTAATTCAGTCATTTGACGGTGTGTTGTTGCTTCCATGGGTTCGGTTTCCTGAAACAGGAAATCAGAGCTGCGCTGGCATTGACAAATGACTGGTAGAGATAAAGACACTATTTAATATCTTCAGTAAGAAATTATGACTCATCGAGGTGTCTTTAAACCTAAGGCGGGAAAGTGATTGAAAAATCGCAGTTTTTAATTGGCGATGGTGATTGTGAATTCTAAAATCTTTTCAAATTAATACCATAATGAAGACCAAAGTCATTAGAACCCGGGATTGATGAGTAGAGCTCCGTTTTGCTACCCTTACGACTGTAATAAAACGCTTTTTCGATAAATTTTTATCCACTGAGCTCTGGGCTTGACAACCCGCAGAGGGTGATCAAATTGCCTCAACCCGTTAGCCATTCTATCACACCCACCCAAATTGTCACCTCAAACGCCCACCATCTCAGTAGCGTTAAGGGTACATTTTGAAACCCAAGCGCTCCCATTAAAACAACATGAATGCCCCTATCCTTATTTGATTGGTGGGAGAGCTGAAGTGCCTATTTTGTTTAAATCGCAGGTGCACGCACTGCAGCGCCAGGGTGAAGTGTGGCGTGACTCACTGCGCTACCAAACACCGAATCTTGACGTGATGGGCGGACTGCGTCGGCTGACACTGAACGACAACACGCAGATCGGCAATAATGGCTCGAAGCTGCTCTGTGAGGCACTGGCAGACGACCGGTGGGTGAAAGCGGTGGATCTACAGAACTGCGGACTGGGTGATGCAGCCGGTCACGCCTGGTTGGCCCTTCTCAAGGCCCCTCGGACTCCAGCAAATGCGTCCTCCTCCTCTCCTACCCCATCTGGCAACAGCAGTGGTGGGAATCGAACTCTAGGAGTGGTGGATCTGAGGAGAAATAGGAAGATGGGTGAGGATCTTAGTAACTATTGACTAATATCCTATGATCACCAACAATTCGGCCTCTGAAAGTCCCACAGGTCTCTCAGTGTTTATTAAGCCGTCACTTTAAGTAAACACGCCAAATAAGTAACGTTTTGATTGTGGATAACATGTTCAAAGATTGTGATGCCAAAATGTTATACTCCATATATTTAACTTGGATAAATAGCACAAATATATACCTTATCTGTCTTGCAGATCGCAACATCCTTCGAGCTGTCACAGAGAGGGTTCTCATGAACGTACACGGCAAAAGGATGGAGGTATTTCGCCTTTTGTCAAAGAATCATGCAAAGTTTTGTGCAATATTATGAATCTCGCTCGATTTCCTTGGAAAAGCAAAGATAAATGTATATCATATTATGATGGCAGGTGATGGCCTGTTGGGTCCTCGTGATCCCCAATATGTCGTCTCGTTCTCGTTCCGCTTTATCTACTTAAAAAATATCAAAAAACGATTCAGGAGTTTCTTCACAAGATTGAGAAAAAAGAGACGATTATTAGGGCCGGTTGGCTGAGTTCATTGGTCAACAGATGAGCCAATAGGATTTAAGGCGACTGCACGCAATCGATATATGGAATTATCGATTTTTGTCCATTTCGAGATGGCTTAACTGGCAGCTTCCTAATACATTTACCATATCGAAATATCGATTAGTTCAAGTGGCTGAGGGCTCTGGCGAAGCCGCCCAACCGTGGACGAGTTTCTGATTGGCCAGCGATGGACGGTGTGGTGAGATTTGACCTTGACACGCCGATTCCTCCGAAGCGAACCAATTCGGTCAACACCGCCTACCAACCGAAACCCATTCCGCCAACGCGACATATCACGCGGCCCAATTTCAGGGTAGGTCTCTTTGAAACAGGCTGAGGAGACCAAAAACCTTGCAAACTTCAAGCAGTCAACATTTCCATGCTGGAAAGTTGTTGGGAGGAGATAGAGTACGCAATCTCGATTTCTATTGGTTAGCCCGCAGGTGGTCCCCTCACGCCCAAGAGTGCAAACCCCTCGCGATGTCACAGCCTGCCGAAGATCAATTATGGTCCACAGGCAGCACCACGGATGCCTATGGCACGACAAACACGAATTTCAAGGTCATCTAGTGTTTCTGCCCAAAACACCCCTTGGAAACTCGGTCTCACCAAGGTGACCAGTGTCTACCTGGGCGGGGGAGATGAGGAGGACAGACACGGCTGCAACTACAACAATAGCCTGCTTTCAGAGGGCTCCCAAATAATCCCCGGGGTTCCATGGAGAACCGCGGCAAGAGCAAAACGAGCTACTGAAAACTCGTAAGTAGCTTGGATTTTCGATATTGCTTAAATGGGGGAACTACATACTTGGGCGTGTAATTATTTAATAATTACTGCAGATCGAATACAGAACCCTCGGTTCGTGTGCCACGGAGTCTGCTAAACAGTCTCAGTGAGTTGGACCCCCTCAAGAAGGCGAGGCACTCGAGGAACTCGAATTTGAGCTCTGGAGATAGCAGACCCACGATGTCGGCGTCGACGTCTGCGGCGTTGACGTCGATGAAGTCACCCACGACGGAGAGTAGACTGCGCCAGCAGCTGAGGAAGCACATGGTGAGACGGAAAACCGAATATTTGCGTTCTTCTATAACTGAATCAAGTGGTAGATTAGGGGTGTTCTCCCAAAGTGAAGTGATGTTTGAAGGAACTGAAATGAGTAGCTCTTTGCAGGCTCTTGTCTCGCGATTGCAACTCAAATTAATGGAGGAACGGCAGAAAAATGAACTGAAGGTTTGCTTCTTTGGACAAAATGCGTCGGTTTCGTTTTTCGTTTTATTGTTCCTTTCGTTTTATTACGAAATAGTTCCCAACATTTTTGTGAAAAATGAGAGATTTTGTTTTGTTGTTTATGATAATGTGCCCTTTTATTACCAATTTCTTAAACAAAAATAAAATAAGTAACTAAGAATTGGTTATTCAAGAGAACTAATATGATTCCAATCAAGTCTTGTTGATTTTCAACTTGTTAATTTGAACCCTTGAAAAGAGAATCTCATTTTAACTATGATATTTTATTTTTAAAATTTTGATTATTTTTGAATTGAACATAATTAGAGAAGCTTTCATATTTTTAATTTCGTCTCCATAAGGATTGGCCTCATGTCCGTCATAACAACATATGCTAAAATTAATTTACCATTTTTATTAGTGAAATATACCCAGTGATGACTCAATATAAAATTTAAAAGTATTATTATTTTTACTTAACACTGCTGATTCGGAGCAGAATATTTAAATTTTAGATAAAAAATTAAAATCTTTTCCATCTAGCGAAAGCAAATGGAGTGTGACTTATCTTCCCCAAAAAGCAACTACGTTCTTCGCGACCTCTACAACCGGTTGACCTTGACCCTGGGTGAGGTGGAGAAACTGACCTTGAACCTAAAAGACCCCGACAGAGCCAAGTAAGTGGCTCTCTTATCGATTCTAGTCCACCTTAAGCACTCTTGGAGTCACAAAGTCGGATGAGGAGCAGTTAGTTCTCATCCAATCAGCACTTCGCGGTATGATGGGGCCCCTGCGACGCCAATTGGCCACGACCATGACCAGACAGCGAGCCAGTCAGAAGCGTCCCTCCCCCTCGTGCTCGCATGTGCCCAAGGGCAGAAGCCACCACAAGACGAACCGGCAGATTGCGTCGGCCGTATCTCCTCACTCATCGACGATCCAAACAGCGAGAAAACCGCAAGGAAATCGGGTTGGTGCAAAAGACGCGCTTATAACCGTAGATGGATAAAAATACCTACAGAAAATAGGGGCTAAAGAAACCATTAAGGAAAATATTGGGGTGAAGGAACAAAAGAAATGTTACTTTAAAGTCGGGAGACTTGAAAAGTGGCGAATAAGTCTCGTTGGGTTGAAAGGTTGGCTTAAAGAACCTTAATTTAGCGGAGGTTAATTTGCACCTTTCAGGAAAATGAAGGCTTAAGTTACGGCTGCCTATGACATTCTGGATGTAGAAGGAAGGAGGAATGTTGTTCGCAAGCTTGGTGATCAATAACTGTTATCTAGACCGAAAAACAGGGAATAAATTGTATAAGAATGATGGCTTGGCTACAAGTTTCCTTTATTTGTTAATACTCTAGCTTGAAAAATTTATGGAATAACTGCGTTAAGTAGAAAAGCAGAGTAAATTGCCCAAGTTATTTGAATAAAGGATTAAGCTGCTATGTTGTAATTTCGTTTTCGATATATCATAGAAATGAAAGGCAGAATAGAACTTAAGCAAAATATGCCTATAAATTATTAGTTTATAATAGCACTAATCGACTATCCGGTCGATGTGTAAATCGGATCAGCGGAAGGGACGCGCTTAATGCTGCAGATCGACTCACATCTACAAAGAAAACGATGTAAAAATTAAGTAGTATACTGTCTTTTAAAAGACAGTTTTGAGGTATAAAATAATTACTTTGTTATTAGGTCAAGAGAAAAATAATATCAGATTGCTTGATTGACTGAAAGAGACACTATCTGCCGTGGTGAGATAAAATTGTATTAGATCGATTTGAATGAAAGATTTGGTTGATATTTAGAGGTGTTTTCTTTTATGAATCATGGATCATCTTTGCGTTTTTAATTACAGAAAGAGAAGAACAAACGTGATTATGACAAAAAGGCAAGGCCGCGGAGCCGGGCGTCTTCTCAGACAGTAAAGGACGAGACATCAGTCAGCAAGAGCTCTCTTCCTGACGTTTTTGTTGCTAAGCCGGGCAAGGCTGTCAGTCTCTCCCTCCAAGATGGCAGTGAGTGACTGCCCTTTAAAAGACCTCGAAAATGAATAACTGAATCGATTTAATAAATGTTTTTTTTAGAACGCAACGAAGGCATTATATATCAGGTTGATTCGCGTGCCAAATTTTCATCTCTACCGGTGAAAACAGCCCGAATGGCTAGGAGTGCTCCATCGCTGGTAAAATGTATGTGTCGTCTGATTAAGACAAACGCTGCTTTCCTCGTGGTTTTGAAACGCCAAACTTATTTCAGCTCGAGGAAAGGCGCCCGCGAAATCTGGCAGGAAAGTGGTGGAGCCCTGTGAGGAACGCGGAGCCTGGAATAAAAACAAGAGTGTAAATGCTGAATGCCCATCGAAATCAATCGTGAAGATGGAATGCGGAGACACATTGAAGGAAGAACTGCTATTTCCAGACTTTTAAAGACCCCACTTTATTTGACTTGCCTGGCACTCACCAGTTGAACAGGAATACTTGGCGCTTGAGGACATGAACGTGTTTTAAAATTTCATTTTTTGCTTGTGTAACAATGCAACACTGAAGTTGCCCGAGTTCTGGATTGTTTGATTGGCCTTTTAGAAGACGTTTAAGATATGATTGAGCAGTAAATCTAGAAATTTTAACGCAGTAACAAACTACCATAATTTTGTGGTTTGCTATTATGCTGCATAGAGATAACTGAAAATGTGCTCTTGTGGCTAAAGTGTGTAAATTAAATAAGATAATTTCAGATCTTACGGAAAATATTTGCCACAAACTGACATTCAATAATATTTTTTAAAATTACTCTCGTCTTTTATGAAAAATTGTTTTATAAAAACAAATTAATGGTAAGAAGAATCACTGTAATAATTACGCTGAATTGTGATTTTTCAATACCACTTTAACCTGATCATGAAAGCTGGGTCTTAAGTTGTAAATAGTTGTGAAAATAAAAAATTAAAATTTTAGATTTATAAATATTCTTATATTTTTGCAATAGTTTATACGTGTGTTGCTACTCAATTTCTAGTAGTTTCAGTTCACTGTACGAGCAGGCGCACGCTTTAGTTCCCACTTATGGGATTGTTTTACCAAAAAAAGGGAGATGGCGCACATCCGGAAGCTTATAACACTTTGCATGAATGGAGATTTTATTCCTATCCAAGAATTCATTGAGAGGCTCAGAAACAGTGAGGTCGACATAAAGGAACTTATCAATACACCCACATTTTCCGGAGAAACTGTTCTAATAACAGCCTGCAAACATGGTAAGGGCTTATATTTATCGTCTAATGTGAGTCATTAAATAGGCAAGGAAATGGTTGTCCGTTACTTGGTCGATGAATGCGGTGCCGATGTTGAGCTGGTAAGTTGTGTTTTTTTACCCTTATGAATGAAAACGACTGTGTCCTAAGTGATTTTTGCTTATTTCGTAAGACTGGCACGGTAAACTTTGACGGTGAGGCCGTGGAGGGCGTAACGCCGCTCTGGTGCGCCTCAGCAGCTGCCCACCTCCGCATCGTCATATTCCTCCTCTCCCGTGGAGCTGATATCAACCGCACAACCATCACCAACTCCACGGCTCTTCGAGCTGCCTGTTTCGACGGTCATTTCGAGGTCAGCTTGCGCGTTTGTATCAGAAATTTAGTTCAAATTTAATTTCGATACGCACGAAACCACTTCACGACGGTGGTGATGGTGTATTGAGGCTATCTTAAATGAAATGTTCTATTATATTGCTTTTTGGGGTGTGGTCGATGGGTCAAGCTATTAAGTCCACATTTCTCAACAGATTTTATTATCTGCTTGCTTTGGTCAACTCCCCTGAAAGCGCAAGGGGTCACCTGCGTTCCTCTTCCCTCCCCTTCTTACAATCACGTGCTCTCTGGGTAGAGATGTGTGTGATTCTCGTCAAAACCATGCTGTGCCCAGCTCTAGAGAAGCGTTTATAAGCGGCTCGGTTGTCCGTTTTTTACCAAGGAAAACTTTCCTCTATCCTAGTAATCGCGATGCTCCAATCAGCTGATGTGGTGTCTGTAGAAACCCAAGGTTTTCTACCCTCAGATTAAGAAAGCGAGAGGGAAAAAGTTTACCTGACGGATTTCACAGAACCCCCGCTCGGTCGGAGGTCAGAAATAAGGTGGTAAACGACGGTGATTCGTCGGAGAAAATCACGTTTTTTCACTTCTGCTGGAGGTTTCTACTCCACCGCTATGAACGTCGCGTTGAAACATTTGTCGTTTTTGAGAGGAGCGGTGATTCTAGGATCCCTGGTCTTGTGATCCTCTCTAACAATTCGATTTTCGGCTAGACAGAATCTTGAGGCGCCAAGCCTTAACCACTTTTTTTCATATCTGTAAAACACAGTTAATGTAAATAAACACGACGGACAACAAGATGCAGTAAACAAAATGCACCGGATTTTGTCGACCTTTGATTGTTTACAGTCTTTTCCCGAGATTATGATGTCGAAATTTTAGTGTTTCCATTATTTTGTCCAACCCTTGGATGTGGTTGAGTAATCAAGCGATTAAGCCCAAATTTTACGGCTTAGGGTGACCAGCACTCCCTCCCGTTCATAACGACGTTTTGTGAGCGTGACTTCGTCTAAATCCTGCCTTATCCAAATGTCCAACCGAATCTGAAATCGGTGTTGAGTGCTGTTGACCTGGGGAGTAAAGATTATAATAATTATTACCAGACACTATTACTATAGGGGGGACATTATCCAAATCTGCTTTAACCAGCCTGACTTCTTGTGTGGCATTCCAGCTGCTGTGTGGGTTGGTGCTGCATTACCATCGGGGAAAATCGCGTTTTTCCATCTCGGCTGATGGTTTTCTTATTCCAACTCTCTAAACGCCGCGTTGAAACACTTGTCGTTTTCGAGTGGAGCAGAGGCTTCCTAATTGCAGTCAGCGCGGTTGTCCGTTTCCATCGAACGAAAGGCTTGCCACCTTCAGTCGTGATTATTCCCTCTGTACGTTAGTAAACACTGGTCCTGATTGTGTGTTTGTTTACCATAAATTACCTGGTTAATTGAAACCAGTAATCAGCTGATGCCCCGTGGCACCGTAATTTGACAAATCCAGATGTATATATGATCCTGAAAGATGTCCTTCCACTCCATAAGCAGCAGTGTCGGTGTTCTGTGGATTTTTCAGTGACTTTAGGAGCCGTCGTCACTTTCAAAAGCGTCAATTTAGCATTCCATATGGGCTGCAAAATTTGCATTTTTCGAGCTGTTTCCACTATTTTGTCCAACTCTCGTGGGTGACAGCCAGTAGCAGCGGCAGCAACGGCAGTTCTTAAAAAGACCATTACAAGCTTCTGGTGACGTCCACAACTCCACGAATGACCTTTAAAAGTACCAGAGGGTACCTCAATCGGTCATCCAAATGTTTCTTTACAATCTGATTGGTTGGCTTCTAAAACAACGCCACTGCATCTCTTTTTCGCATTATCCAGGCCTCTGTAGTTTCCAGAGTTAGGTATCCAACGACAAGTGGAAAAAGTGAGCCAAAATCCTGGCAGTGGAACGTGTGCGGTCACATGATTAACAGTTACAACTGCCACCTCTTCTGCTTGTCAACGTCATCGATTGTTTGTGCAGTGAATCGGCTTTAAAAGGTGGAAGAGGAGGTATCCCAAGATGTGATCCAACGATTTCTTCTTCCCAATACTCGGGCAACATTAAAGGAGAAGCAGCTAGCTGTTGTTCCACGAATCCTCACACCGTTCTTGTGACTAAGAGATTTTAAGATGCCACTTGCGAGGGTTGGACAAAATAATGGAAACACTCAGTTCTTCAAACTACTGATTCATGCAAGTTGTGAGCTGTTGGAATTCCAGCCCATTCTTCAGTTGGACGATGGCAGTGGCGGTAGAAGTCGACTTCTTACGTGATTCTCTAAAATCGACGACCAGGAATGCTCCTGAATAATGAGATTGTGGTGGTGGGGAGATGAGATGCTCAACTTCATTGGAATGTCCCTCGTAATCCTGAAAGATGGTGACGTTTCTCTCCGGAAACCACAGTTCCTCCTCCTCTAGGAAATCAGCTCCGCCTCACAAGTCATCTCTGTAACTGACAACAGGCGAAGAAGCAATCTATTGAACTATTTACCATGCGATCACACGCACAAAAACGACCTTCATATACTCCACTGGAGATGTGTTTCTGCTGGTGTTGGCAGCAGCACTTTCTTGAGGTGTTTATTTCACACAGAGTGCTTGCCTCGTCGCCTTGTCACGTGACCTAGTCTGCCAAGACACTGCCACCCTGAAGTTCTTGGTTGGAGAGGCCCGCAAAGTTGGAATCTCTCAATCAATCGCGAATCATGTGCGGTGATCGCCTACTCTCCCGTCACGTGTCTTCTGCGTGGACTTTGATACATTAACATGTTTCGCGATCGAAATTGTCCAAATGTTCAAAAGAAAAGCCATACCATGACCGTTTATACCTCCTACTGGAAGCAATAAAGTAGATTATATTCTCCACAGGTTGTCCGCTACTTAGTCGAGCACGGAGCTGAGATAGAGACGCCGAATCGGCATGAGCACACCTGCCTCATGATCGCGTGTTTCCGGGGTCACGAGCGGATCGCCAAATACCTCATTTCGAGGGGTGCGCGTGTCAACCGTCGCTCAGCAAAGGGTGGGTTTGCCTCGCACTCTTGTCTGCTCCTCCCGCTTCGCTGATTGGGTTGAAATTTACTGTCGTTGTTTGACAGGTAACACGGCGCTCCACGACTGCGCAGAGAGTGGGAACACGCGGGCCTTGGGCCTGCTCTTCTGTTACGGTGCGGTGATGCGGCCAGATGAGCACGGACTCACGCCGATCCTGTCGGGCGCAAACTCGGCCTACAAGAGTGTACGTGTGTGCTGAAATGGGAAAAACAAGTGTGACTACTCATAAGGAATTAAGTAGGTGATTGTTTTAGGTGGTGGACTTCCTGTCGGAGATGAAGTCGCCGCAGACTGGCGAGCCGATTGTGCCGATTGAGGAGCAAGTGGCCGCGAGGGAACTGCTCGGAGCCTCGCTCTACGACAGGTACTACTCATTAAACTACGGCAGGCTGATTTTCCACTTCCCATGTGGCAGGAGTAAAGATATACTACTTAAGTGGGCTATTTTAGTAGTATACCAGCTGCCTATAACCTCTCTCTCTTCTTCCCTTCCTTGCAAGGCACCTGCGCCTACGGGACGCCGTTGCTGAGTGGCAGACTGCCCTCCACCTCCGTCTGCGTCACCTCGGCTACACCAAACGCCTGCCGCCTCCGCCCGCACCCGGCTCCGACCTCCGCAACCACTTCGCCTGGCGTCTCGTCTCCTCCGCAGCCGACTACGCCGTCACCATGGAAGCGGAGCGGGCCCGTCGCGCACGCCGCTGGGACCGCTTCGGCCGCCTCACTGACCGTGACGAGCTCCGCCGCTCCTACGCCCTCCGCCTCGCGCCCCCACCACCCTCCGCCTTCACCTCCGCCGACTTCTGGAGCGACCGCTTCGAGAGCCGCTGCAGGAGCGTACAGCGGCGCTACATCGAGCTGATGCGGCGGACGGAGTTTTCCGCGCGGAAGGAGTCGGAGGCGCTGCGGTCGGTGGTGGATGCGGTCCTCAATGTGCCCCCGATGGCCCTGCCGAAGTACCTGAGGCACTTCCACCGCCCTCTAGGCGGAGAACCCGGTAGGGGAGCCAAGTTGACCCTTTGGTCTTGTGATTTAGAGTCCTGTGTTCCTAATCTGGTAATATCGTCTCCCTGTTCTTTAGAGGACCGAGTCTACGGAATCTCGGACACACAGTCGCCGGACTACACCGAGCGTTACTTCACCGTGCCCAATGTAAGCGCCACCTCTTCCCTTCATTCATTCCGTCTACATAAAACCCTCACCCGTGTTTGTGTGGTTCAACAGAACTGGATCACTCGTGGAACCGATAATCCCTGCAGCATATTCGCTGCGGCCGAGTCAGAACTGGTCAAGGAGGCCGAGGCAGCAGGCGAAGAGGACCCCCGCGACTCCCCCACGTATCGATTGATGCGCGCCAGTCTCACGGCCTTTGGGCATGTCCGCGAATTCGCGACTTTCGAGGAACTGGAAGCCGTGGCGCAAGACTTCCACGCCCTCCCACTCCAGTCCCTCCTCATCCGACTTCGAATTCTCGGCCCAGACCATCCAGACACCATCTACTTCCTTCGGTGATTACTCCTTAATTCCCGTCCCCATTTAAATAGTACCTGACATCTGTGCGGTTGGTAGGGTAATATAAGGCCTATACAGCCCCTACAGACGTCGGATAGTAATGGGACGACCTGATGGAGTCTCCTTTGTCCCTGCCTTCCAGGTATCGGGGAGCAACCTGCGCAGACGGCGGTTGGTTGGCCCAATGCTTCGGTTGCTGGCGCTACGCCCTCGAGCTGCAGCGGGTCTTTCTCGAGCCGCTCTCCTACGTGGGACAGTCGTCCTTCCTCGCCCTGGCCGAGCTCTTCAACATCATCCTCTCCAACCGCTACACGGGTCTGCGCTCGTGTCGCCTCGAACCCGACCTCATCCTCGACGCCCTCGCCATGGCGATCGATAATATCGAGCGCGGCGCCGAGTTCTCGTACCCCGCTTGGGCTGGACGCACCCCCTGGGCCTACACCAACGCGGACAAAGAGGCCACCAACCTCCACAGACACTTCCGCCTCGCACTGCATTTCGTGGCCCTCCTCGCCTTCTACTTCTGTCCACTGGACGCTCATCCGCCGATGCTGGAACTGCGGAGGAGGCGGTGGGAGTGGTTGAAGGAGAGGGAGCGGGCTCTGGTGTTTACGGGTGAACCGCCGCTCCACACTACACTAATGGAGCTGTCACACACACCGGCACACTGGCTAGACATTCCCACTCCGACGGAGCATGCGGAGATGCGGGAGAGGTTCGCGAAGAGGTGAGGAGGATACCGAGATCCTAGGGCCTCTGAATCCGTTGAAACGCCGTTCGTAGGCTCATCTTCCTAAATTATCGATGTTCACCATCAATCCAGCGGTGGCGTGGACCGTTTCTTCCGTCTGGTCAATCGTCTGGTGCGTCTGGACATCCGGGTGCAGTCGGGCTCCTCACTCCTCCACGTGGGCGTCTCCTTTCCCTCCGAGACACAGAAGTCGCGCGCCGACCTCCTTCCACTGCCGCATGAGGACGTCCTTCGCCTTCTCTGCGCTGTCGGAGCTCCGCCAGACGCCCTGGACGCCAGGGGGTATCGCCCACTCGGTCGAGTGCTGTCCGCCGTCGGACTCAGCGACTTCTCGAAGGCTCGACTGGTGGCTGCACTGGTGCTCCATTGCGGAGCGCATTTGGATGCCGCCGTAATGCCGCCGCAGCAGTCTCTGGAGATAGTGGAAGCCACGGCGGGCGAGGTCGACCACTCGTCCTCCTCGGATTTGGAGGTTAGTTGGGGTGGAAGGTTGGAAGGAAATGGCTCAGTAGACGCAGGTATAATTCCTGCCCTCAATTGCAGGTCTTCATCCCGGCAGAAGTCCCGCGCTACGTCTTCCCAGGGAGCTTCGCTGAGGTGGCGGCACAGCCGATGACCCCCGAGGACTTTGTCTGGCCGTTTGGCCGCGCCTACCGTAAAATCCTCTCCCTCGCGGAGGTGAAACCACTGCAGCACATTTCACTACAGTGCCTGGCCGCGCGAGCGATTCCCCCCGAGCGAATGGCGGAGGTGCCGGAGCACCTCGCGGAGTTTGTGCGACTCCACCACTTCCAGCCGCCAGGAGCGAGTGGCTGGTGGTGGTGAACCTCTCCTCGATTTGACGCCTTAATTTTCCCCACCCCGACCCGCCCCGCCTCCGAAATCGACCAAAAATGACCGCGTCCTCTCCCCCTCTCTTCTTTACCCCACCCCGATATGCAGATATCGTGCGCTTTCATGCTGTGAGGATGTAGTAGTCATTTTTACCAATAATATACACGACGATAATCATGCTTTGGCGGTCCTGTTTTTGCTTATGGACAAAGGGGGTGGTGGTGAGATGTGGGCGTCTCAGCATGTTCTGTTTGGCTCTACTAGACAAAGTAAATACACCTTAAATTCTGTTTAATTTAAGGTTTAGATCAATAAATTTAGCCCAAATCGCATCTATTCTCCTCTGTTAAAAAGGCGGTTCATGTAAGGATTTGATTGGACAGCTGCTTTCGCTACGCTGCTCACTATTGGTGAAAGGCGTACCTGTTCATTCATTGGTCAAATTCAACTTTCAGCCTGTTTAGCAGGCTATTAACATAACATTAATATACTGAAAATTCAGGCAGAAATTTTCGATACTTTAGCTTTCAAAACATCTTATTTTAATCTATATAGTTTTCCTACCAAATGCGGTTTTTCTTCCACCTAAAACGGAGTTTCATATATCAGATAATTTAAACTTCCCGCATATTTTCCGTACCGTCACAACTACTGTTTAAAATTTAAGTAGAATTCGATCCGAATGGAATGTTCTAGACGGAAATTATATTTTGGAAATTATTGCTCACTTAAGATAAATAAAATTGATGATAATTAATTTTTCGTTTTAAAAGTCGACAGCAATTATCGCCACTTCAAATCTTAACTACTTTATTATGTTTATGGCTACTGATATTGGACCTCTGATATGTGGCCTCTGTAACAACGGTTTCAAATTCACCAATTGTGGCATATTTTAAGGTGGAGGTGTTAGTGATACATCTCACTGCCCCGAGCGATGATTCATTTTGTCCTCACGTGAGTGAAAGCGAGACGGTAGGGCATCTGCCGGTGAAATTCCTACTTAGTCATCACAACCCCTGGAGGATAAATCTGATTGGCTGGGCCTGTAAGGTCCCAGCCGGTCTGCCTCCCCCCTCCACCTTATGCGTCATTTGCGCCATGTCCTACCCCATGGCCCGAATTTGCACATTTTTATGACTCTCCCACCACAGAGGCCACCCAGAATGTTCTAGAACACATAGGGTTTTCGCGCAGATTCATCGATAATCTATTGATCGTTTTCTTCGCCGACTTACGGCAGTTAATTTAATCAATAATTCCTGCAGATGCGTTAAGCGTTAGAAATATTTTTAATTTACTTCAACTATCGATTTAAACTATCAATTTGCACCGCGTTTGTTGTAATAAATGCGTTTTTTTACCAGCCATTTAAGAAACCGAAATGAGGATTTCCCGATGACCTGAACATGAAACGACTGGAGGTTAATGCTTAAACTGAGAGCGAGCGCACACTTAACCGCAACCTTCTGGTGTGTTCCGCTTTAATGCCAAACTGGGCGTGCATTTGCACGATTTCATGAAGCTACAGGCACAAATTCACCAATGGCCATTTTTTTTCCCAAATTAACAAACTGAACTAGTGATTTTCGAGCAGCGAAAATTGCCAGTCAATTATTGTTGGGTCTCAGACAGGCTAGCCAACAGTTTTCACCTTAGATGTGTGCAACTTAATTTCGGCATAAATTTACGAAACCCAAAATTCTTTGTTTTTCCCGGCATGGGCCTGCAGTAGCAGTAGCAGTAGCAGCGGTAGCAGAAGCAGCTCGTTGCTGCTAGGCCGCGCTCAGCCAATGGGAGTAAAGCCTACTCGCGCGCTGATTGGCTCCTTCCGTGTCTTTGCTGGCCTTGCCTGCAACAACGTGGCAGTAGAAGTGGGCTGCAGGTCTGTCACTATATTTGCTACCCAAACGACGGCAAAATGTGGCTTGGACGCGAAATTCCACTGGCTTAGTGCGCCGCGAGGTAGCCATGCAGTGGTATATATCATTAAAATCTCCTCTTCCTCTTGGAAAGTTTCTTAAAAAATGTTCCAGAATAAATTGAAATTAACGACCCTGTGATTGTGTTTATAAAAGTCGCTTAAACTGTTCACCAGTGAGGAAAGCCTCTTTATTTAATGTCGTAATCGATTTTTATGGCCCTAGATGGAGGGACTTAAATATTAAAAATTTTATAATAGTCGCCGGAAAGTTAGACCTCTATAATAACAATAGTGAGAAGAGAGAATGAAAATTGCAAGTCGAAAGGGCCATCCTGAGCAGAGCGTAAGTGCACGCAGACAAAGGCCTGGGAGCCAATGAGAGGCCGTCTGAAGCTGGCCAATGATAAGACGGGTAGGGGTATACAGCCAGAGGCGTGTTTAGTCTGGTGAGGCTCTCAACCCCTTCCTCCTCCTCCTCCACCTCCCAGTCCCCAGAGGTTTGTTTTTGACCTCTGCAAGCCCCACCAATAGGAGAGCTTGTGGCCTGGATAGGGCCGAACCTAGACAGCATGTGGTTGAGATTCTAATTAATGATATCGATTAACACCGTTTTTTGCGAAAGTGTGCGTGTGTGACACCATCGATTACCAGACGCACTGCAAACAAAGGCGAGTGGAATTTTTTCGCAGACCGATGTTTATGCGTGTGAACGCGTAGGTATTTATCAAATGTTGCTGTAAACCAATAACGCGCCCCAACTGTAAAGCGGAAACGCGGCACGAGCTGTTTAGTTTCCATGTTTAAGCCAGCGAATAATTAGATTACGCGATTCCCAAAACTGATTTTACTGTAAGACGGTGAGCAGCCCCCAGAAACAATCGAGACCCCATGGCTTAAACTGATAATACCCTAGGTGAACTCAGACCGCTTCCGAGTAATCCAGGTAACACAAACTAGGTCAAATCGAAGACAAGAGGCGTCAAGGTGTCATAACCAAACTGACAACCTCAAAGCAAGTAAAAACGAAGCGCGTGTTCAGACGATATGCATGTTACACAAAAGTGGTAGACTAAATGCAATGTATTACAAAGTTGTGACAAAGGGGGTGGGGGGCAGATGAGCAAGTGGGGCAGGGACGAATGACAACATGCAGTGATTCCATGAGTTGGAGGGGAGGAGAATCGCCTATCGCTTTGCTGGAGAAACCTACATGGCGGAAGTTGAATTCCACAGAGAGCAAAACTGTACAAACGTGCCTGCACATTAAAACGATGATGGGCTAGGGGAGAGATTACGATAACTCAATGCAACATCTTAGGGTGTGTGCGCGTGATACAAAATTCGTGTAAACAGGAGACAAAGACATATAGAGAGGGGGGGGGGATGTTTAAGACGCGCACAAAACCTAGTTGTCCTCCTCCTGCTCAGTGGCGGGAACCTTGGCCTCAGGGGCTTCATCGTCTTCGCCTTCGGCCGCGGCTCTTTTCGGAGCTCGTCGTGGGCCATCAACATTTACTTCTGAGAGGTTGGCGATCTCATT
Source organism: Anomotaenia brevis (assembly GCA_030710315.1). NCBI lineage: Eukaryota > Metazoa > Platyhelminthes > Cestoda > Cyclophyllidea > Dilepididae > Anomotaenia > Anomotaenia brevis. Next base: position 85,210 of record JAUOZQ010000160.1, read on the forward strand.
AGCAATCTGCTGCTCTTCGTCTTCATCCTCCTCGGACTCTTCTTCGTCCTCTTCCTCCTCATCTTCCTCGGGCTCCTCACCTTTAGAGCCAAAAGTACGGCAGAAAATTACTCATAAGTGAAGCGAAGAATGGTTAACGGTAGAATGACAAACGTACCGGGAACGTAGTCCTCCTCATCGTCCTCCAAATCCTTGCTGCCTTGGAGGGCAGAGATGCCAATCTCATCTTCCTCGTCGTCTTCTTCCTCTTCCTCATCCTCGTTTTCCTGATCCTCATCTCCATCCTCAGCATCCCCTGAAGCGGCAACATGGCCGTTCTTGGCGCCATTAACAGCCTCGCCATTGTGCTTGCTGCTAGTCTCCTCGACACCGTCCTTGTCCAAACCATCGAGGAATTTGAGGTGAGGGAGAAGAGCGAAGACTTCAGCGCGGTGGCCGTCAACGCCAACTAGTTCGGAGCCGTTGAGCTCGAGATGAGTGAGAAATTCGAGAGAAGCCAGGGGCTTCAAATCGGAGACACTAACCAGTTTATTACCCGAAAGATTGAGAGAAGTGAGGCTGGGGCAGTTATCAAGGGCCTCAAGACCGGCATTAATGGGATTACCGGCCAAGTTGAGTTTCTTGAGAGATGGCAATTTCGGCAAGCCGGCAATGGTTGTGAGGCCGGCGTTGGCGATGCTAAGCATCTCCAGGCAGGAGTACTCATCATTAAGTCCTTCAATCTCAGTCGCGTTGCAACCATCAAGAACGAGCTCCTTTATCTTTAAGAGATGTGATAAATAGACATATTTTAACTTACTTCGCAGAGCTTCCTGCCTTTCTTGGCCTCATCGATGCACTGAACCATGGTGAGGGTGGACATCGCAAACTGATAAAGCGCAACAAGCGATTCAAAACCGAGGAACGTCAAATTTTGCAGGAAACGCAATCGATTTAATAACTAAAACAACGACAAGTGGTAATTATAGTTTTTTAATGTTGGTGTATGATAAACCAAATATTAGAATTTTTTAATAACAATTGATTATTTATTAAAGTTTTAAATATAAACAAAATTAACATTGTATTTTTTTATTTAACGTTTGAATACCGAATTAATATGGGATATATTTATAATTATCACTTTTAGTTAAAAGACACTTTGATCAGTGGACCCTTTTTATGTGCTGTGGTAATTAAATAAATTAGAACTGTACATTTTTCGGGTATCTGGGTTTTTTGAAAAATATATTTCTAGATCTTCTTTTAATATACCAGTATTTTTTAGTTTCTTTTTGTTCAGCTTTCTAACCACTTATCTGTTTTGAGGTTTGTAGCAAAAACCTTGACTGATTTCAGACCCAAAACTATTTTCATAATTTTTGCCTATTTAAATAATTTATAGTTACAAATTTAGGTTTTATCTTGTTATAAACTTTGTGACTCAATGTTGCAACAATAACTTAAGTTTTTGCTACAACTGAGAAGTAATCCTGCATAATGATGTCCAAACATAAAAACTTTCTCTAAAATATAAATTAAACTACATCAGAATTTTGTCAAAGGTTCAAAATATAGTAATCTAGAATTACGAATTAAATTATAGTCTAATGTGCTTAAGTTGCATGCGACACAGAGCTGGTTAGATCTGTGAATAAAATTAAACGGCGTTAAATCAAAAATGAATTTATTGACTTTTGATAGCCAGAAATCTATTATCTACACCAAATTGGGTTTTCTTACAAATGATTTAGAAATCATAAAATACTATCCATCAACTTACTAAGTACATCGCACTATTGGATGCCACTTTGTGGTTAAACTTTTTTTTACGCACCTCTGGCAATAGACAAGGATTTAGAATATCAAAATTACAAAGTCTCTCGGTATCTAATGTGGACAAAACACACGAATTCCGAAAATAGAGGCTTTTTCACTTGAGTCTTTAGGAATGTTTCTGAAAACATCAGATTATGTCTATACCCTTTCTAAAATTAAAAATTAGTGCGGATAAAGTAGGTTAGTAAAACTGATAAATGGTTCGTTAAAACTGGAAGCTTAATCGGAATTTCACATCACGATTTTCACTTCCATCTGACCCACTCGAAACATTTTATGAATCATCAGATGTATGCAAACCACAGAATCCTAAAATGGTTCATTCTGAATTTCAAGACATGAGAAAAAACGCAGAAGCCATTTTTGGTGTTAGTTGGGACATCTGAATTATTTTATGGGTAATCTGTCATGTATTTATTTATGCTTAAATTTCTTTCCATCTAAAAAAATCCATAAGATATTTAACGAATCAGCTGCTACAAGAGTCTTTATTCCCTAAATTACCAAAGCGCCTTTTATAATGAAGATTTACATAAAATAATTCTTAAGCACTTGGTAGTGGTTAACCGTAATTGATGTACTATTTCAGTTCTAAATCTTAACTGAAACTACTGAAATGGGGTATTTAGAAATTGGACAGGTCAGAAACCCACTTTGTTTTCCCCCTCATCATTTATCTCAAAGAAAAGAGATCCAAAACTTGGTTACACTGCTCTATAGTTCCAAATAAATGTGTCAATATAATTGAATTGAATTGATTAATTAATTCCAATTAAATGTTCGCAATAATGAGCAGTTAATCTCTCCCAAACTTTTTGCTTATTACCGCTTCATATCAAATCAAAATTACTATTTTATTGAGACAATATAAACAAGTGTGAGAGAGAGCACAAAGGCACCTATTTCGACGAAAATTTTGTTAGAAACAACCAAAATGAATAATGTTACTAAAAGACGTCCATCAATAATTCTTTAATCACCAATCACGGAAATTCCGCTCGTAGATGATTTAGCAACATCATCTGTGTTACGATGAATGATTGTGACTCTAATTCATTGTTATTTTGTTACCTCCAACTGGCTAATTGAAGCACACGTCTGCAAACTTTACGAATTGAATAACTTCGTAAAATAAATTATTTAATTATGCATGTATTCTTTAGCCTAAATCGACAGTAATGCTTTATTATCAAGAATAATGCTAACTAACATTCGAACATTCAGTGGTGATGGCGCAAAGTTATTTGGGTAATGAAAGCCACTTCTGTCAAAAGATTTGTCCGGAGAAGTTTAAAGGATTTTTAAGCCACTATAAAAGGTGAAAGCTTGTTACCACTTGCGGACAATTTACACACGTTGTAGAAGTTATCATTAAAAAATAGCATATAATACAAATTTATTTGAAATCTTTTTGAAAGATCGTTTGAGGCAATAGCGATAAAAGATTGCGAATTCAACCTTTCTTCAAGAGTTTCATGATAAGAAGATTAAATTGGATGAAACTGACATAAAGTATTCCTATTCAGTCAAAACGTGATCTAGTCTTACTAGAAGTAAGAACTACTTTTCATGCGTTGGCTTTCAACCATCTGCGTGTCTTCTATTTTTCATCAAGTAAAATTTGTTTAATTAATTAATTGGACACATAAACTGTTATGTAAAAAAATCAAATTAAATAAATATTTTTGCATATCTTTACAATTTAACATTTTAAACTTTTGTATCTATTGATGCAAGTGTTGTTCATATACGCTACAGTATAATATTGTAATCAATCTGGGGTCACGCGATATTATTGAAATAGCCTTAGCCTTACTCATAGGCTGCTCAGTGCTGGATGTGAATATGGTCACATTTTACTTTCGAATACCATTTTTCATTCCTTTTAGAGCATTTTCATTACACAATTAGCTGAATTCTTAAGCCTGGTGAATTTTTTCGAAACTCGAATAAAATGCATTCAGCAAGTGGTAGTGAAACAACTCGTCGGACTCTTCTTAGGCAAGAAGAGCAACACGAAGAGAGTCCCAATACGAGACGGGAAGCAAGCACTAGCTTTAACCGTCTCCATCCAATGACTTCAAGCAGTTCAACCACCACATCTGCCACCACCACCACCTCCTCGTCTTCGTCTTCGTCCAAGAGACTTTTCGAAACGAAACCCAAGCACCGCCAAGTCCCGCAAGTCGGCGGAGGAGGCTCGACAACGTCTTCTTCAACGGAGGATTCAGAAGCTAGGGAGCGACGCTTTGGCTCCATTGACCTGCAACAACCTCTTCCTCTCAATTCAGCAAAAGCTGCTCAAGTTTCCGGAGCAGAATTCAGCAAAAATCATCCAATTGTCGATGCTCAGCTGAGAAAAGCATTGCTCGCAGATTTTAGTGAGTTAATATTTATTTAAATACAGTGGCATCATTTTGTAATATTTTCACTTCTATGTTTAAAGCCTAAAACTGCAAAGTACATAATAATTTTAACAAAAAATGCACAAGTTTTAACGCCCAGATGCAGACGTAGTAAAGCCTCATTTATTGAGATAAGCGGGCTACTTTAAAACTGGAAATTGTCTCAAACATTTTACTGCATTCAGCTGTCTCAGTAAATATTGTTATGTTCAAAATAGCACTGTAGCGAGTTACCCGGGTCCAGCTCCTTATTATTGCCACTGAAATACTAAAAAATCAACAACTTTCTGTATTTTTTATTGAAACTAAAAACGACCTGGGATGAACTCAATATAGGAAAAAGAATGACATTTATTCCAAATGGTAGGACCGATCCTAAATGTATCGTGGATGGCTTGGGTAAGTGTGTGTTCCAACCAGTGCACTTATTGGACGAGAAAATTGTGCAAACTCACCTCGAGTTGAGTATAATTCAATCTTCCTGCTGGTTTGACCTTTCTAATTGCGCTGGTTGCACAAGTGTTTGATGAATGGGCAATCTCGATGGAAGTTGCACCGAGGAAACTTCCTTGGTTGGTTTCCACTTTTTGTTGGACCGTTCTGAGCCCTTTCAAGGAATAATATGGGTTCTGTTTTGAACACCAATTTGGCGTCTGCCAACTTATTGTGATGTGGAACGAAGGCATCCACGAATTTGCTATTCTTCTTCTGTACGTTTCCTTGTTTCAAAATATGAAAAAATGACAGACTGAAGACAATCACAAGAGTTGATTGAATGGGCTAAAAATACGTCCTCCCTGGAGGGAAGAGAGATGCATCGTCATCTGCACGGAGTGACAACCCGATTTGCCATCCATCACTGCGTTGATTGCCTGCTATTTTTGGGACACGTGAGAAGTGAGCTTGTAGTGAATGTCAGGCCTCTATAAGTCTCTATCGTCAATTCTCCTGGGAACAAGAATGCCAAAAATAAAACTCTTCTTAATATAACTTATTTCACCTAAACGCTTTATGAAAATTAAACTCTAAAGACGATTTTAAAATGGTTTTTCATTTGGCCCTTCATGTTTCTTTGGTACAGGAATAATTAAATCTAAAATATAGTGTAAACTACAAAATTAATGAATAAATAAATTATCGATTTAAAAACAAAAGTTTTTTCGGTATATTCATTAGATAGTAAAAAAATATTAATAGTGATATTCTGCTTACCGTATATAAGAAGTCCCTACCACAAATTTACGAAATTCAAAGTTTTACAATGTTAATCATCATACATTTGATTAGTTAATCATTTTTTTTTAAATAAATGTGCATAAAATAGCATCTACTGCATACACATTCGAAACTCACATTTTCCAATTTTATTAAAAAAAAACAATTTGTTAAATCTTTTCTACGTTACAGGCGTTTTCTGCCCAGTTCATTCGCAGACCTCGGCCGCATTTAATCCACAACAGCGTGGTGGAGTCAGTGAGTTCCCTTTCTATTTTTGCGATTTGTAAAAGAGGAAAATTCTCTTGTTTGTAACCACTCACTCTGAAATTCCAGGCATATCTGCGCAGCAAATGTTTGTGGAAAAAAGTGCAATATGTCACGAAACAACGGATTCACATTATTTTGCTACAGCCTACTAAGTAGTAATCAGCGACCAATAGGAGTGAAGCTGGGTTTCGCTCCCAGCCAATCAGCGTTAAGCACCCTCAAAAAGCACCACCTCAACGTTACGCACAAGGAAATAAGAAGTCTGATAATTCTGTAGCCAAAAATTCAGTATCTTAAGAAATTCCACTACTTTTATCAATGAGTTTTATCCAAAAAAGCTGTCTTAGCCAATAGGGGCTTGCATTACAGCCTTATCGATTTGGCTCATTGATATGAAACGAGGTGACCTTGCACCTTCCAACTATTCAAATTCTGGGTGCTTTACTAGTACTGGCAGGAATGTCATTCTCGACGGCGACGCCCAACGTTACGTCAGTGTGTCTGTGTGTTAAAGTTTGCGGAGAGGTCTGTTGCAGTCGTAAAAAATTTACGGCCTAACGACAGGCATTTGTCATTGTTCCCTGGGACCACAGTTGTGGTCACCCCCATTATCCACGTTAGATTCAGCTGAATTTAGCTTTGGCGCCTCCAGAATTCTCACAGCGCCCGGTAAAGACAACATTCAAATACTATTCTAAAAATATATCCCCAAAATTGTTGGTTAATTTCACAAATAACAATTTAGATGAAAAATGGCAGTTTTGTTTAAATGAAGTATATCCGATCACCGCATATTTGAATAAATGGGACATTTGGTCATTCAGTCTCTTTTTTTCCAAAATTTGCTTGAAATTTACTGGGTGAGCTGATAATATCTCGCAGAATAGCGCACTAAGTCGTTTTTAGACAAAAAGTATTTAATTTACAAATTGATAAACTCTTTCAAAATCTTCCCATGTTCCTCAAGGACGCGGTTATTTTTCGTCTGTCTTTTGGGACCTTTCTGAAGACCGCGTCTACTAAATTTTTAATTATTATTCCCTAAGAGAGCTTAAAGTAATCGATTTACTGACTGGCGGAGAAGTTGAAAATCTCTTGCTAATTATTAATGCCTTTAATTAACTTAAACAAATCTAGTATAGCATCGAAATGGACTGGGCTCAGAGCTCTGATTGGTTATATCAACTGAATCAATATTCCTAATTAACCAATGATCGATCTTTTCAAGAAAGATTTCATCTCAGAGATTCTGTTGGATTATCGACAAGGATATGCTCCAAACAATCATTGAAGGACATATAGCAGCTCAATCATCGTCGAAAAATGAGCCTGTTCCTTGATTTTCAAGGTGGTAATCTATCAGTATCACACCCACGATAACCGCAATCCCCTTCTCGTTGGTTTTGCATTGATTGCAGACCTGCCAAGTCTCTTCCACTCTCCCACCGTCCTCTCGACGTATTTCCCACGCCTTCTGCCGGCCGATGCCTTCAACTTGTCCCTCACCGCCTCCTCCGCCGCCATCGGAGCGTCCGCCGAGCCCCGCGGCGCCTCCGCCTTCACCGCCGCCACCGCCGCCGCCCCGCCCTCCAACGTGATCGTCGGGCCCTACCGCATGGAGCGCCTTCTGGGCCGAGGCAACTTCGCTGTCGTCAAGCTCGCCACGCACACACAACTTAATGTCCCTGTGGCTGTAGGTGGCACCATTATCATCACGACCACCACCACCACCACTATCATCACCATCATTATCACTACTTTGGCGTTTCAGGTGAAGATAATCAACAAGGAGTTGGTTGGAGGTCAGAATCTGGCCAAGATGGCTCGCGAACTGGAGGCAATGAAGCGGTGTTGTCGACATCCCAATATAATCCGGCTCTACCACATCATGGAGACGGACACCAACATCTACATGGTGATGGAGTATGCCAGTCGAGGCGAGGTTTTCGGTGAGTCTCTTTTCATCGATTTCCGATAATCGCTCTTTCTCACCGAAACCGCATAAAAGAACCGCTGCTCTTTATTTCTGCTTCTTAGATCATATAAGTCTCTCCCACGCGTTCACAGAAAAGGAAGCTAGAGAGTTATTCTGGCAGATAGTCTGTGCCATCGACTATTGTCACAAGTCGGGCATCGTCCATCGTGATCTCAAAGCAGAGAACCTCCTGATCGACGCCGACTTCAAGATCAAAGTCGCAGGTGGGTGGAGCTGATCGATCGATAATTTGTCGCATTTAAACAAAACTTACTGTGTGCGCCTTGTAGACTTCGGGTTCTGCAACTTCTTCACGCCGGAGAACCTGTTGACGACGCATTGTGGAAGTCCTCAATACGCTGCCCCGGAACTCTTCAAGGGGGAACCGTACGATGGCCCTCTGGTCGATGTCTGGGTAAGCTAGAGACCCTGGTCCCAAGCTGATTTTATACCGCATTTATATCCCTCACCCTCCGGTTTCAGAGCCTCGGCGTGATCCTCTACATCCTCGTCTGCGGCTCTTTCCCCTTCCCCGGGGAGTCTCTCGGCGACATCCGCACTCAGGTGCTGCGCGGTCTCGTCCGTTTCCCCTTTTTCCTCTCTTCCGCCTGCGAACAGGTCATCCGTGGAATGCTCCAGGTGGAGCCTTGCAAGCGTCTTCGTCTCTCCCAGGTCACAGAGACACCCTGGATGCAGGCCTCACCCAACCTCTCGCACTACACCTCCCTCCTCGCCACCTACACCTCAAAGGCCCGCCAACAACAGGCGGACCTCCTACTCCAACGCCAGTTCCCCGAACATAGCTCCGTCTTCAACACCACGCGGTGTCAACGAGCGATGGGGTCGTTGGACGGCGGCTTGGTTCGAGCGCTTGCCTTGGCGACTGGGGCGGACGAGGAGGAGATTCGGTGTTCGACGGCGCAGAAGAGTTTCGATCGACTCCACGCTGGTTACGCGCTGCTGGTTGACAAGATGAAGAGGTTTGTAGCGAACCCGAGATTGAGAGAGGTGGTAGATGGATGGATTCGAGGGTCGTTGGCGTCCACGACGACTGCGGCGGAGGTGGCGACGGGGGAGAAGAAGAAATCAGAGGGTGGAGAGGGAGTGGTGGCATCGACGACATCTGGAACGCAGAAATTGAGCAGTTGGAGAGAGATGCCGGAGGATGAGGAGTTGGAAGAGTCCACTGAGCAGAGGCCGCCAGAACCGTCCAATGGACAGGTAGATGAAGGCTTGTTCGTGCTTATTCATCCCCCAAAAATCGATTTCTCCGTTTTCTAGACGTCTGGAAGAAATAGACTTTTAGTTGGAAAGTTCTGACTCCTTTCAAGGAATACTGTGGGTTCTGTTTTGAACACCAACATATTGTGATGTCGAACAAAGGCATCCGCTGACTCTCAGACAGTCGTGTCGGAATCCTTGTCCATGACAGCCATGGGTTGGGCTCGGACGGAAGATAACTCGGGACTCTAATATTTTCTCCAGATTCCATCGAGACTTTGAGGCACTGGAAAAGGGCTTTGAAAAGAGACTTTTCGCCTGAATATAAGTTACGCAGAACTGCTATAGTCTATAGCAGCTGAGAACCGCTGGAAATTGTCCAAGAAGGTGTCGATAATCGGAATCTAATCAACGATCTCATCCGGAGTTTTCGTTTGCCTTTTTAATGTGTTAATTCGGGTCGCGAGAAGTTCTTCAATTTGCTGCGTCGCCATTTTAGTAAAGTTGCTGGAGCTATTCTACCTAAAGGGACGCGTGGCAACTCCAAAGATTATTCGACGAGGTTCAAGGTGCCATTGTGACGACTTAAACAACCGTGCATATTATAATAAATAATTATAATAATAAATTATAATCCAGTGCAATCAGATAATTATAAATATAATTTTCAGATCTAAACTTGGCTGGTCCCGAGGATCTTGTCTAATGGACAAAATATTCTCATTTTAACAGCCGAGACGACTCAGTGCTGATGAAGAGGTTTCCATAGCAGCCTCCGCTGTTCAGAACCTCTCAGTGAGTCAGGAAGAGACTGAATCGACGACGACGACAGCTACGATGGAACAGACGTCCACGGCGTCGCCTACCTCCTCTCTGCAAACGTCCAAGGCGGATTCCTTAACCTCCTGGGTTGAAGGCTTCCAGGTGACGATCGATCACTGTTTTAAACACTGGTACATAAAAGATAGGGGTTCTAACATCGATTGGACAGGAAGGACGTAGCCAATCGAAACTGCCGCCCTTAAATCTAGTTAAATATAACAAAAAATAATGTAATTTAAAAACGTAAATATAATTTTTAATAGGCTTGTTTAAATGCGTCACCTTGAATTGTTGTAGCGCTTATGCGCTGAGCTGGTACGGATCAAACACAAGTAGCTTAGTCATGATTTGGGTTCCGCCGCCACAATAGGCGTTCACAACTCTGTGTGGTAGTGCACAAGCAACACCTCATCCATCACCTTCACTTCCATCCTCGGTTTTCTCTAAACTTGGACGCTTTTGAATCGATGCATTCTGTCTAGCTTGATTGGAAAGGAGCTAAGGAAAGGAGGGATCCGATTGACCTCACTAACATCTCCTTTCCGTTTTCAGGCTAATCGAACAGACGTAAGGATCGCTCTCTCGATTCTTCAGGTGCGTTTCGCATGCTTATGGGAGGAGACAATTAAAAAGCTATTGATGCAATGATGCAGCAATGCTTCGTTAAATTTCAGGCTTATACAAGACAGATTTAGGAAAATAAAAGGCGGATAATTTACGAAAGTCTAAAAGAAATTATTATTTAAAAAATTACTTAGGGAATTGGCGGAATTAAGTAGTTATCCAAATTCTTCTACTTATATCAGTCACTACCACAGGTAGAATTGTCACCTAAATCATTTTTCATTAATCTAATTTAATTTAATAAAATAATCCCTATAATTACTATTAATTTTTCCTAATAACACCATTTTTAAAAAAGTATTTTCCATTATATAAGTTTAAGAATGGTAAAACTTTTTTAGATTTTGCGCGATAACTGCTTCTTCCAGTATAATAGGAAATAATTATCTAATTATCTTTCTAGTGAAAATCTCTATCACTTCGCCTGCGGTTACCTATTCCTAAATCTCATTGGCTAATCCAAAGGTTTAATTTATAAGAATATTTAACTTGGAAATGAGCAGAGCTTTTAATCAAGTACTCATTTACACAGGGTAGTAATTAATTCGCCTCATGGGGAACCGGAAATGTGGGCTAAATCGCATTCACGAACTCATCCCTCAAAAAATCAATACTTTTCAGGCGGACGAAGCCGCTCTGTTGGAGGGACTCTCTGACTTGGAGCAGGACTCAGCCTCTACCACAGGTGGGAAGAATCTGCGGCGACACACCATCCAACTTCCTGGGCCAGTTCTACTCAAACACTCACCTGAGCACCTCCAATCGATAATCGGGAGCTCAGAGGCCGCTGTCATTGATCCGACACAGGGAATACCGCCTCTTAAACCTGTGGCGGGGGGAGAAGTGGCCTTGGGTGGGGAGGAAGCGAAGGAAGCCTCAGGAGGTGGGAGAACCTCGATTGGAGGAAGAATGCCACGTCAGACGACTCAACCGGAGTTGGGCAGTTGGAAGATTGGTGGACTTCAGCGACAGACGCCGGGAAACGTGGTGGGAGAGGTGAGACGAAAAGAGGGGGGGGGGTTTATCGATCGCTAAAAATTTGGATCAGATTAACCAATAAGATTTTCCCTTCGCTCCCCCCCCCCTAGAGCGACTTCCATTGGCTGCCTTCGGTGAGCGTATCAAGCGCCACGACCAAGTTTAACATCTCCGACGTCAAGGAGCTGTCACTTGACCTCGGTCAGGAGGCAGCCAACACTCGACCTCCAAGGACCCTCACCCAGTCTCCTAGACAGTCGCAGTCGAAACCACCGACACTGCAACAGCAGCAGCAGACACAGGAGCTTTCACCAAGTCTGCAAATCAATGTCACCACTGGTAAGACCCGGCGCGATACTACTTATAAACATCAGTAGTTCAAAAATGGTTATACCAGCTGTATTCCTTGCAAAAACTAGGCAATTTCCTTTTCTTTTAAGTATGAAAGATAATTTGAGAATATAGGGGTCGGGTCATAAAGTTAAAGTGTAGGTTATTGATAGCTGTAAAATCGTCAATTCACTAGGGGTTTACCCTGCTGATTTCAGGACATCTCATTTTTTAAGATAAACACAATTTGAGTAGTAGTTCAAAGCTTTTAATTAAGCTAAAGATTATTTCACATTTAAGTGCACTTAAAACGATCAAATTTTGCTTACAGAACAATGAAAGTACAATTCGCTTGTCTGAAATCATGCTAACATTGGCTTAATAAAACAGACGAATTTTTTACGAATTAAACAACCCCATTTATTCATTCTCTTTAAGTAAATTGAAATTTTGAAAAAATACTGACACTTTGAAGAAACTCCTGTCTATATTTGCACTCGGACGAAGTTGTTTAATTTAAACAAATTGTCAAATTAAAAATTAGAGACGTTAAAACGCTATTTTGCGAGAAAATATCACAATAACCCAGTTAGGCGACTAGCAACAACTAACAGGGTGATGTGATGGGGAGAAAATGTTACATTTACCCTCGACTTTAAAAGAATTTCAAAAAAGTTTTTGCTATAGCGAAATACCATCCCAACGATGACTGTTTAGGAGCATTCTTGCAATATGGAGCACTAACAATGTCGTTTTAAACAAAAAATAATGATGATTTCTATTTCTTTTTTAGATTTGCTAACGAATTTTTCTCCGGGAGGTCTAGAAAAGGTGCCCCTGGTAAGTTCAAACACTCTTGCGTCGGGCGATCGTAGGTCAAGTAATACTTTCTCTTTGGTATCACCGATTTTTGAACCCTAGACTTCGGTGTCAGCGGATGCAGCGATGCTGGCGGAGACCTGTTGGGCGAATCTGCCACACTGCCCGACGGGCGAACCACTTCCCCAACTTGATCTGCCCGCCTGTATCCCTTCGATGAGTCATCAGCCAGTCGCTCGCTTCACCGTAAAAGATCCCAATCTCCTGGCGCCTCCAGAATTCATGACACCCTGTAAGGACTCTTCTAAAAGCAATCACTAATCGATCTAACTGATCTGGGGAAGTTGTACCAACTGGATGGTTGTGCTGTGTGGTTGGCAGGGCGGTCGAAGTCCTGTTCACCCATTTGTACAGAGATTCTGTTAGATTTGTAACGGTATCCCACCAGCTAACAGCATTTGAGTGAAGACTGCTATTATAGTAACTGTAACTTACCTCAGCGGCATGATAACAGGGTTCCATTTCTTCCAGCTCAATAAATTTCTAATCTAACGATCTCATCTCAAAGTGTCTCTAAAGCTACCAGATGCCTTTTACAGTGATTTTAAATCATAATTTTTGAAGCTGAACACAATCCATACGTGTAGATGCTTTCAAACTGATCAAATTTCGGTCTAGAGAAAGGTAACTCAGCAGCCAACAAAAATTCTGAGAGGATCTAATATTTTGGACGCTTTTCATTTGCATTTTTGCGTGTAGATTCGTCCAGTTTCCCTAGACGATCGTCGGATGGAGCTGCAGACATGCCCGCACTGCATCGTCCGTATCCTCTCTTCGGTGGCAGCTATCCTGAACAGGCCAATTACCGCACTGAGGTGAGTCCTCCCACTAGTACGCTTCTAATTCAAAAATTTTGACTTTTAAATAGGCTAATGAGGAGAAAATAGTGTATTTTAATTCTCCAAGGATTGCTTTTGTCCTACAGGAGTGATCAACTACCACAAAGTAATGAAAGAAGCCGTTCCTCTACCATAAATTCGTCTCAGTGATGAGTTTGAGGTCTGGAGATTGTGGTGAGGATTGGTTCTGTATTATCATCTAATTCAAATTCTTCCATGAAGGGAGTTCATTGGCTCGGCAGCTGATTTCCAAGGTGTAGCACCCAAGATCATCATCAAAGAACCCCCCAGGCATAGTTTAGAGTTGGGAGAAGGTAGCAGTCTGGATTAAATGCTCCTTCTTTCCTCGGATGTCTTCAAACATGGTACACTCGTTAGCCGGAGACTTCCACAGTTTCTGCTGGAGGTTTCTACGCGTTTTGAAACATTTGTCGTGGTGGAACGACTTTTAGTCGTTTAAATGATGAAGAATACAATTGTACGGTAGATTATAAGTTCCAGAATGCTCCCCATTGTTCCCTTCAGACAATGATGGTAAGATTGAAACAAATTTAAAGGCTTTGAAGGTAACAAGGCCGCTTAGATTAGTGTTAATGCGTAGTGAGTAGACAATTTATAACTTGCCGACAGAAATCTATTGTTCTGGGAGAACAGGGAGAGGAGGAGAACCATAGCATCTGCTAGTTCATTACTGACTTTACGGGTAGTTATGAAGACGTTGGACAAAATAATGGAAACACTTAACATTTTGACATTCTTAACTTTTGTAAATGGATGTTCGAGAACTGCGGTTTCCAGAAAGGAACGCCGCCATCTTTTAAGATGATGATGATGCAGCAACAGTCCATGCAGCAGCTAGAATTGTTAAAGAATGGTCGCTACAATCGACACAATTTTAAATATTAGTAAAGACGAATATTTAAAATGGACGTATGAAATATCAAAATAGTGTACAAAAACATTACAATGTATCAAATGTTCATTCTTTATGGCCTATTCAAAACGCTGTGTTTCCATTATTTTGTCCAACTAATGCAGACTTTAATTTCGGGACTTTGATAGGCTGAAATAAAATGATCTGGATGCTAAAATTAGGAGAAACTTGCGTAATCGTAAAAAATTGGACTTTTCCCTGAGACAGCAGCCTAATATTCCTTTTCATGAAATTAAAACCGCTTTTATAAGTAGCAAATGTTTATCAAGTCTCTAATGTAAAACAAATTTATTTTTGCATAGCTTTTTTAAATCCAAATTACATTTCTCTAGCTTAAAAAATTCGCAAAAAAATTATTTGAGTAAACTATTTTAGTACCACTCAGAGAACTCCTCAACACAAAACACCATCTACCCAATCACGACGGCGCAGCCTGAAGGTCAAATGTACCCAGAGCCAATGGGCATGGAGCACGCGACCTTGGAGCCACAGGAACTGGCCAATCAGCAGCTGCGGCAGCAGATTTCCCACCAGGACACTCAGGACTCCTCCCCCAGTATTCACGTGATGCCGACGACGCAGAAACGTTTCTCCCTCCCTCTGAGGCAAGCTCCGCCGATCCTCGATCCGAACATCGGGGACAAAGGTTGGTAGTCTGTTACACCCTCCTTGATCCGGCGCAACCAGGAATGAGTCTGGAGCAATTTGGTTTGGCACTGTCTCCTAATGATAAGGCCAATTTGGTAGGGCACGATGTTGAGTGATTGGGTAGGTGGCTTGTGTGCGTAGCGTTAGCAGGTCTTAGGACCAACCATGTTAATTATTAGAAGACGGTTTACAGTGTGGATGTCCTCAGTTTGGACGAGAAAACCACGTCGGTTTCACCGATTCATCCACAAATTACCCTTTTTTTCACCTAGAACTGGGAAAGAAGAAGTTGGTGTGCTGTTGTGAGCAGCTGGTGAACGCCTTCCTGACCGAGAGCCAGGGCAAAGTCTGTCTGGAGACCATAGCTGCCTTCAAGAGCGCCCTCTTCCAACAGGGCACCGCGGGAGTTCTGGGATCCATCGACCTCCCGGTCGATTTCCGCACCATCGGAGCCTACCACACCCCGGCCAGTGTCGTTCGCAGGGGATCTGAGGCCACCCAGCTGCGTCTATGGAATCAGCGCATTGCTCAGGCACGAAAAAGTGTTGATCACTTAAACTGGAGGGCGTTTTAGACCATTCTATTAAATAATTCTTAATGGGGCTTTTCAGCTGTATGGAACCACCTACACCCCGATTAATCGACGAAGCACCTTCACCCGTTGGCTTAGCTACGAGACAAAGGACCAATTGGAGGCGCTCTCCCAGGTTAAACGTCAGGAGTTGCGTGCCAGCGCCAGTGCCAACGTCCCCAAAGCCGTCCAATTAGAACGCTCCGGTTAGTGCACAGTTCCACTCTCATTGGTTAAAACTAACCACATGAAAAATCGATGATTTAACCGTTTCTTCTTCAAGCGGTTGAAACACAGAGGTCAGGCAGTGTTCCCTTCGCTCATCGGCACCAGAAATCACCGAAAAGACTCACTATTTGCCGAGTGGATAGTCAACACTCACTGGCAATGGCTGAATCCTCCGAGGGCTGTGTTAGTTCATAAAATCACTTCTACTTATTTTATTTAAGTACAAATGGATTTATCTATCAAATTTTCCGGGCTTAGGAGCTTGGCTCATCGGTGTTGAAGCGAACTCGTGATTTCAAAGGATTTCGTCCGCACTCCTCGTGGAACGAGAAGTTGACAGCGGGTCCGAGACGGCGTCAAACTCTCCCCAGAAGCAAGTCACAGGTCTCCTGGACCGATGTGAAACGATGTGACTCGATTTCCATGCGCAACGCCCTTGCTGATCCAGCTGCGTGAGTTTTACTCCTCGACCGACGCATTCTGATTGGTTAATTGTGTTGGCGGTGGGTTTAGGCGACCGTTATGCGTTCCCGAGTAGATGGCTTTGTCCCAGATTTCGACAAGAGTGAGTTTGGTTAATAAAACACAGTGGTTTATTGCTTGTTGTAGCTGTGTCCTAATATGGGATAATTAAAAACACAGGTGTTATTCTAAGTCACTGTATGTGTTTTTACTGAAGAATGGACTAAAATTCCTCTGGGTCCAACAATTAACAGTTTGTTTAAATGGATACCTCGGTGAATTTAGGCAGCAAAGTTGGACCTACATCAGAGTTGAATGAATTCATTTAATTGTTCAAGGTCGTTCCATAATTTTTCCAACTTCCGTAAATGAAAAATAGTCTTCTTTTCACTTTTCAAGTTGTAATCTGAAAAAAAGCAACCAAACAATTATCAGTTAATCGGTCATCATAATTGCGTCAGAATTCACCCATATTTTTCTTTTCACTTCTAGTAGACAAAAAACATTGAAAATTTAAAAAAAGCTAAAAAACTGCTGCTGGAGTATTTTATTAAATTTTAACCGCAAAATCGATCAGAATATGCCTTTGATGAAGTGAAAATCTGGTTTTTCGTGGAGAAATTTGCGAAAAAATAAACAATTGGGAGCAGACAGGAAGTCCAGTTAGAAATGCCTCGGTTTGCTTTGTTTCTTATTCTTCTTCTTCTTTGTCTTCTTTCAAAGGGGAATAAAGCTTAGAAAGTCGAAGTTTTTATTTACCACAATGAACTCAGCCTTTTTTCATCTTGTTCATCCATTTTAACATCATCCGGGATGTAGAATAGTCCAGTGGTGAATTTTGAGGAAAATATGATTAATTAAGTAATCGAGGCAGTTAAAACACCGTTTCTGTGTGGTCGGTAGGGTGGTACAGGACCCATACACCTCTGTAGGTAGTAACCGTTGAAATGCTGGCGTACTTCTATTGTATTGATTTTACACGATATCGATCGTACCAGCAAAAAAGTGCCCTGCGAGCATTATCGATTTTTCCCCAACTCGAAGAGGCGTTCAGCTGGCCTCCTGGTTGCCATGGCAACCGCAAGACGGGCTGTTTCTTGTGGCATATGTGTGTTTGCGTGTTTTCTTACGCAACACTCTAGGGATACGGCGGCAACGACTTCGCGACAATGGACTTTCGTTGCCAGGAAAGGGGCGTCGTCCCTCTTGACAGCGCCTTAATATCTTCTCCTCACGGGGTTGTTTGGGCAGACCTGGTCATAAAACCCCAGACCATAAATTCGGTGCGGCGAGGTTTCGAAGGGTAGCCATAGCCATCGGTAGATTGTGAGTACTTCACCGTTTGTTTTAGTGGGGTTATTTGTTGTAGGAGCGCCTTGCCATTAGAGGTCGGACTAATAAATGAGAACATCTTGAAAAATCAAAATTTTTATTTTTGGTGTTGGTCATTTTGACCACGAAAGGAGTCTAAATTCAGCTGGAAATGACAGGGATGTTTACCAAAGCCCCAAGTCGATTGTATAAGAGTTGGAATGTTGCTAACGCTGGCACCACCTAGCTTATTTGTTTAAATGAACGATATCGCGCTGATTCCGATCGATAGAACTGAAGTGCCCTCAGCGAGTGAGATTCCCAATCCCCAGGAACCCACTCCAATGGATACCACAGGTCCTGCTGACCAAGACGTGGACGTCATTCAAGAAGGAGGAGGAGGAGGAGGCGTGGTTGATCCAGTGTCCGTGGAAGACCTGGACTCCCCCCCAGACGTCTCGGAACCGTCTCCATCAACGTCGACGTCAGGAAGACTAAGGATGCCGACAGGAGAAAGGAAATTTCCTCTCGATTTACTAGCTGCTCCGCGCCAAAAGGTAAGTGTTATCGATCCATCAAAGGGGGGGACTATTTCCACGTCTTAAATACTTCGTTTTTTGTCCAGCTTTACCACGACTGGTTACCAAAGATGAGTGTTATTTCCAAGAGGGCGGTGGCAGCCCTCTCGAACGTTTGTCCACGTATGTCGGAGGGTTCCACATCGACGTCCACGACGGCTGCAACCGATGCGGGCTCCACCGGAGTCTCCAAACCTCTTTCACCACCTCTGCAAACCCACAGCGCTCCGTAAGTGGAGTTACGTTACTCCTACAATATCGATGTGAGTGCAAGATGGGTGGAACAATTCCTACTCAGGGCAAAGATCCTTACTGAGTACCAATTTAGCGTCTGCCACGACATTCTGATGTCGAACGAAGGCATCTGCTAACTCTTGGACGGTGGTGTCGGGGTCCTTGTCCAGGAGAGCCATCAGCACTCTGATTTTTCTTGTGTTCCAACAGCCCGCCGAATCTGACGATCACACCGCCAGAAATGGCACTTTCCAACAGTCCAACAAGTCCCGAAGCGATGTGCTCCGACTCCCCTACAGACCTGACCTCCACGGAGACAGACGACTCCCCCTTAGCCTTCCCCTTCATGTCGCAGACACGCCAAAATCCCAACCCCATTCTCCCCCTTCTCCCACCCACATTTCCGTCGAAACTCCAACTCCGCTGTCTAGACGAGGACGAGGATCTGGCCGTCATCGATCAGGTGAATCAGCGTCTCGCGCTGGGTCAGCTGGAACCCTCACTTCCCTGGGTACAATTTCCTCCTGGAACGGGTCTTCTGGGGTACCAGGCCTTCCCGCAAATTGGCGAGACGGGGTTCCAGACTCAGCAGCAGCAGCAGACGGTGACGACTGCGTCCACGGCGACACAGGAGATGATGTCTGGAGCCTCCATTGGCCAGTGCTTCTTTCCAATGGAAACGAGTCAGGCTCCCGAGGCTGGACATTTCAATCCGGTAAGTTGGGCTTCGCGAATTCTGAAGATGTTTGACACGTCCGATTGAGTTGAGGAACCTAGTTGATGGTCATTGGAGGAATAATCCGATCTTGGTCATGTTGTTGGCAGACTCTGCAAGTTTCGAGGCTACTGTTCTTTGATTTTCAAGGCCATTATCAATCAATATCACATTGAGCAAAATTTAAACACAGAAAACTCTTGCAGACACACCATTTTGAGCCGAATGAATCTCTCAATGTGTGGTCCTCACGATGGCGCCACGGAATTTGGCTTCTGGTAAATTAAATTGTCATCTAAGCCCAATAAATTAATTTTTCTTTGACGAAGATTTCATTGCTGTTGCGACGAATTTCTGGTTGGATAAAATTATGGAAACAACGGACACCATCAATTTGCCATCATTTTTGAACACACTTTTTACGTTTTTTATAATGAATGTCTTTTTTTCTGGATATTTTAATAATAATTTGTTATAATCCTATAAAAATGAAGATGTCACAGACTTTTTAAGAGGCCAAATTGTTGGTGCACACCAAAAACTCATCAACTAACCAATCATGCTACACATTCCACCTGGAGACATTGCAATTAATCGATTTCTTGTCCCAGACATGCATGGGCGAAATGCCTCCACTTAATCCACCCACCACCACCTCTCCCTCGAGAGAGGAAATAACGGAATCTCCATCGCAGACGCTGTGTCACGCAAATTGTGACTAAAAGTACGACTCCTCCTCCTCCTCTCCAAAATTCTCTGTCCCCCTTAGTGTTTCTCCTTGCCAATTACTGTCAAAGACGCTCCCAAAACAATCCAGGCAACTCCCGTGAGGCATGAGAAATGTTTTTCGGAATGTAATATCTCCAAAATCACTCTTCTGGGGGATTTGAGGTTGTGCGTCTACTGTTTTGTGGAATGAGTAGTAGGTACGGCGTTTCGATTTTTTTCAGGCGGCGGCTACAAGGGTGATTTACAGGTCCGAGGGAAGCACGCAGCTCTCACCACCGGTTGAGGATCCTCAAAGTGAGGTGAGTTGTACATTTTCATACAAGAAGATATCATCAGAAGGTCTATCAACCATCTAATATCGATGTTCTTCCTCTTAGGTTGAGTTCACCGATTAATGAAGCCATGCGCCATTCAATTTTGGAACGCCAAAGAACCCACAACAGATTTTGGATTTATGATGCTGATTACTGGAGTTTGCTTTAACCAGAAAGACGCCAAATAAAGATGCCTCTGGGGACGAATTTGCTTTAGTGGTATTAGGTGTCTGGAATTGAGACGGAGTTGAGATTAGAGGGATATGGTGATCAGTTGTAAACAAAAGCCTTAAAATATGTAGAGTTTTGGTTGTAAATAACGTATTCAAAGACTATGATGCCAAAATAATGTCAGGTGTTTCCATTATTTTGTCTAACTCTTAACATTGATTAATTCCAGTCGATGTTTCAAGGTTCAACAAAATCTGAAGCAGAACATTATCAGAGCCGAATAGTGAGGCACAGTACTGTCCTTCTTCTTGTTCTTCATCGACATCGACTTGAGTCCAACCTTCAAGGATTTTTAAGAGGAATGAATCTGATTCATCTGAATTTGGACTCTTCAGGATAGGGACAAAATAATGGAAACACATAACACTGTCTTCTTAACCTCTGAACATATCTTTGTAATTTGATATGTTTTTCTGAGTGCTTGGAGCTTCAAAAGGTGCCGTCTCAGAAGTATTGATTGCTACCTTTTAAAGAGAAGGAAATTGTTAGAGAGGATCGAAAGGTCACGGCTTCGAAAATCGCTGCACAGCTCCTCACTGCACACTCGAAACTGAACCCAATTTCCACAAAAGTCTTCCTCTTTAGGAGCTGTTGGTGGGAGGTGGATTCCACCACAGAAGAGCTGGTTGCACTTAGAAAACTTCTGCTCTCCTCAAAGACGACATATGTTCCAAAGCTCCGTTTACCACCCCTACGTTCGGAGATAGCCGAAATCTCCACCGGAACTGAACAACGCCAGTTTTTGAGGAGGAGCTGACGGCTTCCTTTTTACGCAGTTTCTTACAACGACCAGGCGGCTTGGTGAGAGCTTAAAATTGGCGAGTTGGCTTTTTTTGCCTTCAAGCGCTGTGCTGATGGTGGCAGCGATAAGCCCTATTGGTTGGGGTGATAATTTTGCCTGGGCGGAGCTGCCTTCCAAGCTGTTCAATTCGAGGAACATTCTAATAAAGTTGAGCACATCCTCTGGTCACCTCAGCTTCATTATTGAGGAGGAGCATCTATGGTCGCCGGTTCTAGAGATTCTAGTAAGAATTCGTATTCCTTTGAAAACCTACAACTCACATGATTCAATATGTCTAGAATTGGGGATGTGATTACCGCATAGGGTGAATCTACAACATATTTTAGTATCGCTTATCGATTTTTCAAGGTGTTTTCATTATTTCAATGAGATCTACTCGGAATATCCTTCGAGCGTCCTCAACCAGGAATGAGGAAATCTCCTCATAAACTGATGCTGTTACTGCCTTAATTTTGTCGTCTGCTCTACTCAAAGACACCAAATGTTTCAACGCTGCGTTTAGATTGTTTAAATCACTGCCCCCTCACTACGGTGATTTAATCCAATTGCCTAAAAGCCCAAGTTGTAGAAAACGAAAGAGCGAACTCATCATCGACATCTACTTTTTAATTTCCACATTGTGTGCTTTTCTCTTCTCATCTGTCTCTCATTTAATAACACTGGGTAGCAAAAAATACGCGTACACACACACGCACACTCTTTCACGGGGGTGAGTGCCTTTTGAGGGGTGTGGTTTTGTGCCTTTGAGACAAATTTACAACCTTCTGCATCTCGCTATTACTGTACAGGATAATACTGGTGGTGGTTATGATGCATCGTCTGTCATTGGTTGGTGGCGTTCCGTCCAATCAGCGGCGGAGGCGGTGGTGGTATCGTCGGCTGTTGCTGCTCCACCAACGATTTTATAATGTAGGTGAGCACAAGTCCTAGGATAGCCAACACAGCCAACAGGGTCACCAGTCGAGCTAATCTGTGGTTCTCAATTAGGTTGGAATAGTCACTTCGTCGCTCTGAACCGCTGGCACTGCCATCACGATGTGATCGCCTTCCACCGCTGCTGGGGTCCAATCCAGATCCATGCCCGCTCCGGAAGTACCCGTCCCTGATGCAGGAGCAACAGTAGCAACAACAGCAGAGGACCTGTAGAAGAAAAGCCGTTCCATTGCTCCTATTGGCTCCCGCTCTGAGGATGCTACTGGTGACCAGACCCGCCTCAGAGTCCCCATCCCCAGTGATGTCGATAGAGGCTCGAAGGAGCGTGGAAAAGCGCGTCATTCGACGACCTTGAGGCGGGGCCGGGTTCTCATTAGCTGAGTCCGTTTTGATGAAGCCGTTGGGCAGAATTTGGGTGGTACTACTGCTCTCATCCGTGCTACGTTGACTGCTTCCGCCACGGAGTGCAGAAAGCACGTTGAGCGAGGGACGCAGGGAGATTCGACGTAGGCGGTCTTGTGCATTTAAACAAAAAAGCGTGTCAAGAGCCCTGCTGGCTGTAAAATGGGTGAAACCGGGGGGAGACCCACCTGGATTGGACTTTGAGGCACTTCCCTTATCCTCCACAGTGTTCTGCCTCTGGAGAATATTGATTTTTCGGGCAACATTTACAATGGGGTGGGGCTCATGCTCACTGGAGTTGGTTGATGTGGTTGCCGTGGCAACGATGATGTCATTAGGGCAATCGGCGGGGTCGACTTTGATGTTGATCCCGACGAGGGTGGGGGATTTGCGTCGGAGGGACTGGAAGACCAGGCGACTTGGGATTTGGTTTCCCCTCGGTCTGCCAGACGCTATCGATTGGGCTGACCTCTTAGTGCTGTCGTTTGAGGTGTTGGGGAAAGGTGGAGAAGGAGGAGGAGGGGGAGGTGAAGGCGGTGGTGGAGGAACTGCGATGGACTCGGCTGGGGTATCGCCGTTCTGGAAAGGATAAGCCATTGAGACCACTAGTCTCAAACGGGATTATTAATGGCCATTAAAGCGCGAAACTGACCGTTTTGTCCACCACCAGCTTCTCCTCCACCGCCTCTCCCACCGCGGTAGTCTGGATTCTCGGTCCGGAGGGTTTTCCTTCTCCTTCTCCATCCTCGACGGAGTGGGGAGTGGGATCGGATCCATTCGTCGACGTGGTTGTCGGTTGTGGTTGTCGGAAGCGGACCTTGCGGGCCTGAGCGGCCAGGGGGAAGTAGGTGGTCTCGGTCCGCTGTGATGGAGGGTTACGAGACTCGGAGTCGGAGGTTGAGCTGGTTGCCGCAAGGTCCTGGTGTTGTGGTTGGTGGGACTCGAGCCTATGACCGCTAGGAGTGCAGCGTGGGCTGGGAAGAGGGCTGAGCACTTGCAGGGACATCTGCACTCCCAGCTGGCGAAGGTAGGAATCGATTTAATATCGATTTACAGTAGCCCACTTCTTTATCCTATCGCGAACCTGGCTAGGACCCATTCAGCGAGTTACATGACCGCTACGATGGTCTATACAAGGTTTTGAAAAGGACCGAGAAGACATTCACGATCGACCGGGACGGTAAAAAATACGCAGTCAGTATCGATGCTCACACTCAACTGCATCTCAATCGGATCATCGGACACAAGACCCATCAACCCAATCGATTTGTGTGTGCCATGTCTCCCTGTTTCTGTAGTAGACGCTAAATAAAATTTGCTTTTGAAACAACCAAGCATGAACTGGGGTCGATTTTCACTTCTTCGTTTATTAATTAAATAAAAATACCGTGATTCTTATTTCAAACACCAAAAAGCCTATCTGGGAAGTAGTTATAAGACGGCCAAGTTCTCGAATCCAGTGAATTTAAGGCCCGCATTGCATGAAATCCACCTGTTTAAAGGCGCTGTTTACAAAAAAAGCTTTAAAATTATTGTGTTTCTCCCGTGGGAGCCGATAAAAATTATTGCGTCATTAAAATGTGAAATGTTTTGATGGCCTAAGTAAAAGGGGATGTTTTCGACATAAAGGATCTGCAAACTGCAAATAAAAAGCTCGTAATTACCCAACATGTTGTCACTGATAATTTTAATTAATTATAATTAAAAAATACTTGGTTACCAGGATAAATAAATACTTTATTTAGTTTTGGCAGCGAGAAAATAATGAAGGCTACCAAGAATGTAGTAGGAGGTAGTTGTTGTAGGCTTCTCTTTCAATTCATAAATAAAACAATAGAGTAGAAATAAAGTGTAAAGATGAAAATTAGTTTTAATATCGGCATTCACAATGGATAATTGTGCCGAAGTGATTTTTTAATAAATGTTAGTTATCACGCAATTTGGAACGACTTTCAAAGCCACACATGATGAAAAATAAATCCATTGAAAGACTAAAATTTAATTGATACTTTTAGTAAAATCTTCAACAATTTTGCCTTTTTATTTTAAAAACGATAGTTGGCAAATTACGTGATTAATGAAAAAAAACATTATATCCGTAATCTTAGTTTTATTTCCAGATTGAACATTTATAATTAAAAATGTCAAACAAAATAATTTTTTGTATTTCGATTTAGAAAAAAACGTTTGCCTCTCAATGAAGAATTAATTACAGGGTACTCCGAAAGTCCGATTCCGAATTGTTGCAAAAAGTACACAAAAATATAATTTTATTTTTTTTCGTACCGAACAGGCATTAAACAATATCGATCTAAAAATCTTTGGATATTTTTTTTGGAAAAAAAGTACTTTTTCTCTTACAATTCGAGTTGGTTGATTTGGGAACTCTGTGAAACCAATTCAGGTTCGTCGAAACGCCAATTTGACTCCCACTTTCTCGGGTGGAGAATTTTAAATTTGTAACTCAAAGAATTCAGTTAAACAAATGAAAAATCGATTGGCTGGGATGTCCTTGCATTTTATTGGACAATACTGCCATCGATAAGAGGGCACTTTCACACCTCAGTTGCATGTTTTTTCTCCTCTTTTTTTAAATTCATCTCCAACGCCTAATAGATAATTAACCCGGTGGAAAAAACTTCTTCTTTTTCCTCCTTTGAAGTGATAACGGAGGAGGAACTTGGGCAGAGATTTAATCCTCCCCTCTCCTGTGTGGGCGTTGACAAGGCGCAAGCACAGGTTGGGCATAAAGACCCCATACAGTCCACCATTCTTTTTATTGGTTCCCAAACCCTCCTCCGCTAGGTTCCCTGTTCTCTCAACACAAGGAACGTCTTTCCTCTCTCGCCAGCTGCTTTTAACACCTGGTTGACAAGGCGTTAGAAAGCCCCTGTCACTGTCACAACAGCTCTCTCCCCTTCATCTCCTCCTCCTCCTCCTCCTCCAACTCTCTCCAGTCCATTTCCCCGCTGAGTTTGGGAGGTGACGGTTAAGGGCGTTGCCGTGGCAAGGGCAGTAATCGGTCCTCCAATCACCCACCCACCAACCCACCCTCCGGCCTGTGAGGGCGTGGTGGACGGGTTGCCATGGCACGGTCTCCCGCTCGAGTTTTATCGACTTCGCTGCGGTGGTGGTGGTGGTGGGCAGAACACTTACCCATCCCCTCCACCCTGTAAAAAAGAGAGTTTTCCCCGCGAAAAAAGCCTCCCGCTAAGCGAAAAAACCAGTGCAGAGACCCTGTTTCTGGACACGGGAACTGTTCAGTCAATTTAAACAAAAATCGATAGATAACTGCTCGTGATTAATTCCCGCCTGCTTAGGGGACAAACACTGAAATAGGCGTTCTTAAAATAAAATTTGTTAACTAAATCACAACTGCTCCATAACTAGAACTGATTTTTATAAGATAAATCTCCCCCTGGAATACAGACCACACACAATGGAAGGACGAAAATGTCTGGAGAAAGTTCCCATCACCATCTGCCAAAGTGATTAGTTGGTTGCTTCCAACTAATGCGGGACATCGAACTGGGGTTCTTCCACTACCCACCCTCGTTGTTAACTCCGGTGGTTTCCGGTGGCAGTCCCAATTAACCAGACGGAATTGTCTCGGCTTTCAGATCGGGGCTACGCAGATGTTGCTATGGCAGCTATGGAAACAATGAGTTCCTTATTAATCACTGCAATAGGAGCGGAAGTGGTTGTCTCAATGGATTCCGCAAAAGTGGCCTCCTTTATGAGTGGTCGGAGGGCGCGTGCATGGACCACCCTACCGACCAAGCATTGAGGAGATGAAGGGATTGATACTAAAGCGTCCTGAAACCATTTCAGGTCCACCTGTAGAGCTCTGGGGGCATGGGAAGCCCTAACCTAATCCCATGGGAGCCCAAAGTTTGAAACCGTGGAAGGCGTTGACATATATTTTGAGCCATGTTTGAAGTATTATCAAGTTGGAATGCTTGAATTAGTGGAAGATCTAGTGCATTCACCACAATCAAAAAGATTCCAATTTCTTAAACCATTCAACTACTTATGAGAATTTTAATAAAATCTTGTTTAAATTACATATCTATTGCCTTTGGGAATAAAATGCCTCTTTTGGTAATCACGAATTCGCGTGTGAAACCCACCAAAGATAGAATCGTGGAGTGTCAAAACGCGTCTTTTGTTCGGTCGATTTAAACAAATGTTGTTTGGGTTACTTATCCACGGAGAAGTTCTTAAAGCACACCAACTGCTTTGTATAACTAAGAATTCTAAATTTAAAATATTTAGAATATTTATCAATATCAATTCAGGATAAGCAAATATAAAAGATATTTATAGAAAATATTAAAAGCATCCACAGTTCCCAAATTAAAACCTAAGCAGCATTGATAATAACGAAATTTATGCACTCTTTTGTACTCATGACAAATTATCGAAGAACCTTGTTCGGTATATAAAATTAAAATAAATTATCATCTTAAACTTATGTTCCGCTAGAACAAATTATTTAAATTTAATTTTTTGTTTAATTAAATCAGAATAAATATTTAAGTTTTTGAGTTTGTTAATTCAAGCCTCATTTACAAATGAACTTATCAAATGTGCATTTTTCGAATCGCGCTCTGACTAAAGGGAACCCTTAAATAATGATAACTTTTCTAGGCCTTTGAGAGCACTTTAAAATAATTTTTATTCGAAAATTTTGGGCTTTTAAATTGCAAATGATAAGCTGGTTTAGCTTTTAACATCTAAATAAACAAGTAAGGTATTCAAGCAAAACTGATTTCCCTAATTTTTGATCATCAGTAGAGCGCCACTCACCAGCGAGGCATTAAAATCCACCGGGGCACTCTCGTGGGGCAACAAAGGGGGGCCCTGAAGAATGAAGACGGGTGGAGGCGGTGGCGGACAGACATGACGTGGCACCACACTGCCTCTCAGACTGGGCTCGCCCTGAGCACTCAAGATTCCACTATAGGGTGGCGGTGGTGGTGGCGGGGGCTGTAGCGACTGCGCCGATTGGCTGTGCTGGTGATGCTGTTGGGGGGGACGCTGGTGCTTCTTCCGCGGGTGCATGCTCGTTGACGGTGGTGGTGCTTTTAGTGCGATGGCATCCAGCCTGTGAGGCAGAGAATCCTTCTCCCATGGCTCCTAAGACAGCGCGCCTTCGTCGGTTCATTGAGCATACGCCTAGTGCCGTCTCCGCTGAAGATGCTGCTTCTGCCACTGCTGCTGCTGCTGCTGCTGCATCCAGGACGCTCAAGTGACGGAGCGCAAGTGAGCTGTGCTTGCGTAAAGAGCGCGCGAGACACCACTGTGACCTTGAACACTGATTGGTCCATGACGGCGGCTTCTAAGCGCTCGTTGGCCAGCTCCGAGTAGCAGCTGTTGCTTCGCTGTTCGCTCGCTCGCTGTCAGGCCAAATTAGCACAAAACAGCAACAGCAACCGCAACAGAAGCGGCGTGGCGGCGAAGGCAGTGATTTACGACATTCTCCGTTATTAATACCCCCCACCGTGCTTCGACAAAGTCGAAAAGGAAGTCGGCGGTCGGTATAAGAGGCAGTAGAATGCCGATATTCCGTGGGAGACTTGACGAGGCAAAATTTGCGGGTGAGGTTGAAACTGGCATCTTCCGCGGTGCTATACACTACTACTGAAATAGCCCATTGGAGTAGTTCGCCACCCAGATGAAGTACAGCCGAATGGCCTACGTACCAGCCTACAGGTGACCAAGAACAGGCGGAGATTTGTCCCAGTGGGCTCAAGATGCACCTACAATAGGACACGGCCTCAGATGTCACGATGATACTGACGAATTCCAGGATTAAGCTCGGAAGACCGAGACTGAAAGTGATTACGGTAATTCAATACCACTTCTAGGGCCTATACGTTGTCGTGCAATACGACATGCCATGTCTCTCTCGGTGTAGACCTCATCTACAAAATCAATAACTGGTCGATTGACAAGGAAAAGCTGTCGCTGTCACTTAACTGAAAAAGTAGTACGTAGAAAATCGATCGATTATTCATTACGCATTCAAAATACAGGTAAGGCCGCATCTTTCCCTCCATCGAGAAATTCGACTTATTGATTATAAAAGAGGGGAAGAAATAATGAATGCAATTCGACGACGTTTTTCTACGACGGTCCGAACGGCGAAAACACTCAAAACACGGTACTCAAGTCAGAAAAGTAAAGCTAAGCAGCGATCATAAAAGCGATTCATCCGAAGAAATCGAGTGTTTTCCAGTGCCTATCGAAAGGTCATCGATGCATCCCGGCTCCTGCATTCTGTCTCGCTGGATCCAAGTTCCTGAGACGAACCTAACACTCCAGTACCTCAAGTCCACCCCTTCCTCGTGAGTAGCAGCAGAAGCAGAAACCACGAACAATCGAGTTTATTGGGCCAATAGAAACAGCAATCGAAAATCTCACGAATCAGACACCAAAGGTGGCCAGAGCTGCAGGCTCATCATCAACATGACGACTGTTGGCCGTCCACGAATTCTTCCAGGAAGTTGCATATATCAGAGAAGCAATACTCGCAGACATTCTTGTTGATCGCGGCTAAATTGTAGCCGTGCTGAAGAGCCCGAGCGCAAGCCGGCAGACTCGTTTTCATAGCCGCCTATAATTTAAGCGAAATGCTACTTAATTGGAATTCAGTAGAATGCGCGCATCAACCAGGCAGAGTTGGGACGTACAACTTCCTCCTCCCAGTTGTAGGCGCAGCCAAAACCGGCCAAGGTCATCTAAAAAGGCGAGAGGAAAAATCGCTACCTAAATAGGATTTGAGTGGATTGGCGAAATTGTCCCGCAAGGATGGCAACTAGGATTTAAAAAGATTCAACCGACCCGCGCTACTTAAATCGGATTTAAGTGGCAGTAATGCAATAAAAAACGACTTGGATGAAAGTGAACGGTGGCTGGGGCATTTGTCCGACACGAGAGTGGCACCGCTTAAATCGGATATGAGTAGTAACGACCAGAGTCGCCTAGAAGTCTCCAGTCCGCTTCCAGTGACCAGACTTCTTCAGCAGGTCACGCCAAGGAGCGACCTAGAACGGAGCGCTTTCCAGAGAACTTCCACAGCCCCGAAAGACGTCAGATCACAGAGACGGTTGCAACCATGACCTCAACGAATGCTTCCGGCATGAAGCTCTCCCCGACTTCTACTCATTCAAAGACCTCAAATAGGCCCACTTCAACGATTTTGACCAAACAACCACAACGACCACGCCTCCGATGACGTCGATAATGGTAGTGATGCCAAAAGACGAGAGGCACCTTTAGGACGACGCCAAGAAGGTAAGCACCGCCCATGTCGTCGACGACGGTGGGCAGACGGTCGCGCAGCGTCTCCCAGACTCGACGGCGGCCTGCGTAGGAGGAGATGGCCATGTTCACCAGCAGGCGCGCGCGATCCTGTTTGCGCACCTGGCCAGAGAAGGCGAGTTCCCTCACGATCCTGTCATGCACCGCAGGGTCGGGCGAGCGACCCAGGCTGCAGAGGATGCGCACCTTCTCCTCCTGCAGCTTCGCCCTCTCCATCAGCTGTAGATGAAGGATACTACTTAGAAGAGCATTTAAGTAGCTAAACCAACGCTTACAAGGGTTGGACAAAATAGTGGAAACAACAAATACTCATACAAAGGTGGCGGCAGCGTTACATGTAGAAGCAATCCTATATGTGGAACTAATGATACTACTTATTGGCGTGGTTAAGTATGCTACTGAAAAGGGCATTTAAGTAGGTAGTACCTCAAGAAGTTTGTTGTAGGTGGCGAGACTGCCGTACTTGGCGCAGATGGCGTAGACGGGCCCACGAAGGTCGGGGTGGAGGTCGGAGGTGCTGCCAGCCATCTCGGCGTCGTAGTGACGCTGGAAAAGGGCCTGCGCCTCCTCCACCACATCGGGGCGGCCGGCACCGCCCAGCGTCGACAGCAGCAGCGGACGCAGCAACTGGTCGTTGTTGTTCTCCGCCTCACCCATCGGAGCCCAGCCTACCAAGACAAAATAGGGCGGAGACCTTGTGAAACCCTCCCTGCACTACTCATGTCTATCGGACTGCAATTATGACTCACCGAGTTTGCTGAAAGGCTCCTTAGCGAGGATGCGGAGAAACTGATCGAAGTTTTTGAGCGCGGCCGTGGCCCGCTGCGACCTAGAAGAGGTCAACGCGTCCTTCGCTGCGGCGTCCTCGAGGACGGCGCGGACTTCCCTGAGACGCGTCACCATCTCGTACCACACCGTGCAGTTGCCCTCATGCCTCAGCGTGCCCGTCAGCCGCAGAGCATTCCCCATCCCCTTGCACTCAGCCCGTGCCAGAGAGAAGGCATCTGAGAGGAGGGAGAGGCGGTCGGTGTGATCGAGACGGTTCTTCTCGAGCACCTTGAGGATGTGGGACATGAGTGTTTCGTCGTAGAGCACCCGGTAGAAGCCCACGGCGCCCGGGTTGATGCGGATGGGGCGCATGGGGCTGACCTCGACTCGATAGGCTCCAGACATCTGGTCGGACGGCGGCACCCACTCGTGACTAAACACCTTGGAGGAGTCGTCCACCTCGCACATCGTCAACGGGATGAACCACTCCGACTTCGGGTCTGGGAAGACACATATGGGCGCCAGACAAAGTAGTGCAAACGTCTATAGGCGATTCGACAAGAGAAAGGGTGTACTGGCGCACCTTCAGACGTGCTCCGGGGCGTCAGGAACTCGAAGTTGAAAGGCTGAGGCCGGAAAATGAATTCGACGGCGCGGTCGGGGTGGTCGACGTAGTCGTCGAGGGAGCCGCCACAGAGCACCTCCACGACGGGGAAGCCGGGCTTGCGTGTCCACGCCGCCATGAATTCGGCCACGTTGCCCTGCCAGCCCTCGTTCAGCGCCGCCCATAGGTCTGCAGTCGTCGTATTGCCGTACTTGTGTCGCTTTATGTACAACTGCAGCCCCTTCTGGAAACACTGCAACCCCAAACACACACAAAACTACTTATAAGGTTGTTCAGTAGTATACCAGGTGTGGGGGAACTGACCTCGGCACCCATGAAGTCGCTGAGCATGCGGAGGATAGAGGCGCCCTTCTTGTAGCTGACATCGTCGAAGATCTCGTCCACCTCGTCCGGCGAGTCGACCTCCACCTCGATGGAATGCGTCGACGGCAGCTCATCCAACGCCATGGCATGGAGCACCTCGTCCACCACAAAGTACGTCTACAACGACACACACACACAGGGATGCCCTTCCAGTCAACTACTGAAATGCCATAAGTAGGAGGAGGGATGGGAGGGAGGGAGGGCGCACCCAGATGTCGTACTCGGGGAAGCAGTTGTCTACGGCGAGGTAGGAGACGTAGGTCGCGAAGCCCTCGTTGAGCCAGAGGTCGGTCCACCAGGCCATCGTCACCAGATTGCCGAACCACATGTGCGCGCACTCATGGGCCACTGTCACCGCCACGTTGCGCTTCGACGCCAGCGACGTCTCCTTCTCGTCCACCAACAGCGACGCCTCTCTGAAACCATCACACAAATGAGAACCTCGCCACACACAGGCACACAGGCGGTTAGACACACCTCGGCCCAACTACTGAAATGGCTTTGTAAGTAGCTGGTTATTAACAAGTCCATTAATACATTCATTCTATCACCCAGAGACATTCCAACGCCTACAAGACTATGGCAGAAAGTGGATGGATCGGCGGAGGCCCTGAAACCGAGCAGGAGCACCCACCGGTAGGTCAGGAGGCCCCAATTCTCCATCGCCGCCATGGCAAAGTCGGGAATGGCGACGAGGTCGAGCTTGGGCAGCGGGTATGGCTCGCCGTAGAGCCGAGCGAGGTAGGGCAGGGCGCTGGCAGCCATTCGGAGTGCGTGTGCGCCGAGGTGCTTGCTCCCAGGCTTTGTGTGCACGCGGATGAGCACGCCGTTGGAGTCGTGTGTCTCCAGGTGCACGAAGGCGCCCGTCGCGAAGGCCACGATGTACGTGGACATGAGAGGCGTCTCGGCGAATGTCACACGCACGTAGTGACGCGGCGACTGGAGCGGAGGCATCTCGAAGTGCGTCAGAACGGGGTCCGTCGCGTCTAGGCTCACTCGCGACTCCTCGGGCTGTTTGCGGGAAGAAAAGAAGGCAAGGAATGGTCGTATGACATTGTTTTTTCAATAAGGAACTCTAGAAAGCAATTCTTCCTCCTTTAGGTTAGAGCTAGAGAACGACACTTGAGTAAGAAACAGTAATGAGTTCGACTTTGCTCGCCTGAGGCTAAATAAACATCGAGTTACACCTTCGAACCGAGCTTCGCCTGTGAACGCTTTCCAGGTCACCATTAGGTTGTTTACACCCAGGGGGTTCCAGTAAGTTTTAGTGAACAACCAGAGGGTTCAAAACCATTACACAGCCGCCTCAAGTACTACCAAAGGTTCCAGAATCGACTGGAATCAGCTTGTGACTTTCCAGCAGTGGATTCATTGCTACCACGAACCTAATTCTACCCAGACAAATCGAAAAGGACTTTTTAATTGGTTGGATAGCTGGAGAAGGGCAGAGTCAGAGAGTAATAGGATTTCTCAGAGGTTCTAACGCTAACCACCTCCTGGTAGGAGCATTTTTGTGGGAATTTCGACTTACCATGCAGGAGAGAGCCGTCAGGTGGTCGGAAATGACGATGGAGATGCGGAATTTAGCCTTACGGTCCGGCTCGTCGAAGCACGGGAAGGCGCGACGTGCGTAGGTGGCCTGAAAAGAAGCGCAGAAGGACGCTCAACAACAGACAACCTAAACCGCCGCCGCATTGCCTGGTCTCCAGTGAAAAATAAAGCTGCAAAACGCATCTAAGACCCGTTACCAACTCCATTTCTGGCGCCGATAGCGACATTCCTGTCAAATTCCACCTACAGTGCAAAAGCATATTTAACTAACGACCAATCGGTGACCGCGCGAATAACTCAATCATATGCCTCAGGATAATACTTTCGAACCGACTTTTTTGATTTAGATACCTAATACGGTATCTTATCTGTCAATTTAAACTACTTTTGATGGTCTAACGAGGCGATTTAACCAGAGAAACTGACCTCAAATTGGGTGGAGAGGATGACTTTATCATGGCCGTTTTCGTCTTTGTAGGTGCTTCGGTAGAAACCCGCCATATCATCGGACAAGACACCCTCGTATTCCATGTCCAGCTCAATGTCTCCCTTCTATAATGCAAGTTAAGTGCCTTCAAACGCCAAATTACCTCGACCGGTTTGTCGAGATTGAGTGTCACCTTCTCCTGTTCCTCATCATAGACGATTGATTCGTTTTTGACTAAGAAATAAGTACGCAAAGACGGATCAAACCTTGCATTTTTTCACCGGAATAGACGACAAAAGCGCTCTTAATTTTAATACGCTTGGCATTGAGAACGATGGTGGACGTCGGTTCTTTAACAACCATTCCGATGCAAAGTTTTCCACGGAAAACGAATGAAATAGCGTTGGGATAGAGCTCCAATTTGTAATGCATGGGCTGTAAGCATCTTGGGAGCCTTTCAAACTTTTTCGTAGCTTCCGACATAATTAACAGAGGAACAAGCGAAAAGTTAAAAGTGGCACAAAAACGAACCAATAGAATTGAAGATGAAAGGTGCAACAATAAGGTCAGCTGGATTGAAGACATCTCACATTAATAAGAGGGACATTTATAAATGAAGAACACTTTTATAACCAGTTAAGCGAAATCTTTGAAACAAATATGCATTTTTCCAACATTTTTTAAAAGCTTCATACAACGAATCTGTGTTACACAAATTGATATCTCCCGTATAAATTAGGCAATTGCTAACACCTTCTCAATTAAGAATTCGATCATTATTTTGAGATAGATAAGTGATGCTACGTCTTGTTTTTTATAACATGCTATTTTCTGGATAGCGAACTCAAAATATCACTTATTTTAACGTAAAAGATAAAAGTAACTAACAAAGTGAATAAAAGCAACTGATTATGAAGCGAGTATTTTTGTAATACAAATATTAGATGCATTCACTGCTTCGTCATACTCTTAATTCTTTATACACAATATGCTTGTACTGTGTCTTTATTGCCTCAATGTCATAATTTATTATTGCTAAACCTAAGTGTAGCATTTTATATTTAATTCAAAAATGAAATTTCAGAAGTCATAATGTCATCAAAAACTCTCATCTCTTTAATTATTTCTA
The DNA here is from genome assembly GCA_030710315.1 of Anomotaenia brevis. NCBI lineage: Eukaryota > Metazoa > Platyhelminthes > Cestoda > Cyclophyllidea > Dilepididae > Anomotaenia > Anomotaenia brevis. Next base: position 119,867 of record JAUOZQ010000160.1, read on the forward strand.
GTCACATTTTCCTTCACAGCGGTAATTTTTGCTGCGTCTCATAACGATACAAGTATAATCTTCCCTTATAAATGCAGAAACGTTCTAGGTTACTTCCTTGGTTTGAACCAGGAGAAAACATTCCGGAATCTTCTTGTTTCCTCAACAGAAGGGGGATTCGTGGATGGCGGTTGATAGTCGACGGACTGATCGTCTAGCACTGGTGGGGGCATTCGACAGGCCGTTTCATAATCGGGTGGCATTCCGCTTTCAATGTCCGTGTAGGGCACCTTTAAGAATCGAAAGTCCAATGATTATAAACCTGCCATTCTCCACAATAGAGGTATAATTCAACCTTCTATTTTTCTAATGTTTTTAATGCAACTCTTTTTTAATTTGCTTTATTTGCAGCACGTTGTTTTAAACTACTTATTATCTTTAAATGACTGGATATATTCCTTTAAATACTCAAGTTTTAACAATAAAACAATTTAATTAATTATTGCTATTTTAATTTTACAGAATATTAGTAAAACCTGTTGAAATTATTTTTTTCCAATATGGTTTTTCCTAAATTTTTTTGTTAAAATGGTAGTCATAGTTACCCTTTTATACAATAAATTGCATAAAATACGGCTTACGTCATAAATTTCCGACAGATCGCCCGATTCTGCCGAACTTCTGTAGGGTGGAAGGTTCCTTTCGTTTGCTGGAATATTGATGTGTGATCTCTCAGCTTGCCGTTGTCTCTGGTGCCTACGCGACTTTCGTAGACAGAACCACACAGTGATGGCAACGAAGCCCATACCGAATATCAAACCAATGCTACCCATTGCATACCCGGTCGTGGACATGAATCTGACAAAATAAAAAGAAATTCCTACTTATACTTAATTAGTAGGATATATTTTTAATTCCTCATAAGCATTCCACAGTCGTGTGGAGCGATTTCATTTGGTAAATCTCCCAGAACTTGCATATTCACAAGAAAGAATAGTTTAATTTATACTAGGAACCGAACCACAAAATAAAATTCGTGGCGGAGATTCAGGTCATTTGAAAGGCGATGCAGGTGTGATTATGTTTGATGCCTAAAACAAACCAAATGAACTGAAACCGAATTTGTCAATAAAAATCCACAGATTCGCAATTTGAGTCAGTATTTTGAGTGCTCCACAAGGTTGAAATAAGTGTTATTATTTTCAGTCCCAACCAGAGGTTCAATTAAATGTTCTGAAAGAAATAAATGGTTTAAGAAGACGAGGTTTTCTGTATCTAGTGAAAAAAATGAAAAAAGGCAAATTTAAGGGATCCAGAAAAATTTTATGGAGCCTGTGTTTTAAATAACACCGCAGTCTAAGAATGGCTCCAGCGAATCAAATACGAAGTCGAATTTTTTTACAGAAACCTCCAAAAATGACTAACAGCTTTCCATCATTTAGCTATGTCCCTAGAAGCATCACATGGGTGCTTACGTAGTGAAAACTGGAGTGAGCGAAGAGGAGCAACCTCCGGTGCTGGAAAATTATCCCCGACGACGAAAATTGTATCAAAAAAGGACGGTTCTGGATCCAAAAATGGTCAAAACAATGTCTGCTAATCCATCAATTTTAAACCTACTTAAAAGTGATGAATGTGGGGTTTTTAGGGTGGATTCAGAGGGTGTAATAATAGTAGATTGCTGACTTTGTATAGAAGAACAGCAGTAGGAGTAAACGTTGCTGAGGTATGGGGCTTTGATTCAGCTCGATCAGACTTCTCCCACTTTTTTTCCAAAACTCGGAGAAATTCTTAAAGACAGAAACCATTTACTGACGCAGAAAATGAAGTATAACACGTTTCCAGAATTCTTTTTTAGAGATGATTCTAAAACTCAAAACATCTTATTGTGAATAGTAACTACCTTTAAAAAATCACAATCAGACATTTTGATTTTATGAAACATTAATTTTGCTAATATTCCTCGGACTATTTAATTAGCTAATCTACTCCTCATTGAATCGCTACTATTGGATGAAGGTTATTAAGAAATGGTATGTTAGTGGAAATAAACAATCTTTTATCTCCTTCGCCTGAGTCGTTATGACTCTTACGCAACCTTTTTGGCATTAATAGGATATGTTGATTGTTAAGAAATGAATAAACATAACCTCAGTATACCTTTTGAAAGTATTATGAACTGGTACTAAACACATTTTAAATCCATTCTTCCTCAAAAATGACGAAAAGGTCGAGACTGCTCAAAATTTACATTAAAAGATAGTCAATAAATAATTTTTTTAAATCAAAATCTAGCCACATCCCTTGTCGAGCTGGCCACATCTGCTCTTCTCCCCATTCTGGCCAACTTATTTCACAATTTTATATAAACCTTTTTTGACTGGTGACGAAAAATGTATCTTTCATCGACATTTTTACGAATTAGGGTTCTTTTTGATTCTTGTGGGATCGTCAAGAAGCAGTACACGTTTTCGTTTGTGAGATCATCAAATTAAAATCGAAGTAATTATACAAATGTGACATAAATGTACTTGATATTAGATGGAAGGAAATCAAAACTACTCCCAGAAAGTGAACTGATAAATGCAGACGGAAGTTCAGACGGAACCTATGGAATGACCAACCAATCGATGGCACCGACTCACCGTCTGGCATAGGCCTCTGAGTTGCAGTAATCGAGGATATCCAGGTCCCCTGTTTCTATGACATCTATGGTGCAGTTCTCCGAAGGAATGATGTCCATCAGCATCAATTTGGAGCCGGCTGCAACGAAGATGACAGCGAAGACTAGGAGGATGGAGGCAGTCGCGATCCATGCGAATTTTTGACACGATGACAGTTCGTCTCCCGAGTTCGCTCTCTGTGGCATCCTACAACATCCAAAAATCGGCCTTAAAACACGGCTATATGGCGTTCGTTTGATGTCCGACGTCATTTTGTTAGATGAATTGTTTTAAAAGCATTCTATAACAACCGCTCCAACATCAATAAGCGGTCTCATTCGTGCTTTTTTCATACGAATCAGTCTCGGATGGGTTTTACACCTTAAAATGCAGTTTCGGTCGAGCCCTTTCGCATCTGGTTCAGTAAAACACACTTAATTGATGCGTGGAAACTATTTCATTAATTTGATGCATTGAAGCAATGCAGACACCAGTAAGCACAGTCACTTGACGTGAATTTTGATTATGGTCCTAAATTGCCATGCAAAGCGTGACTTTTCATCTTTGACACCTCATAAACATACTTGAGTACTATCTAAGGCCTCAGGACCACGTGAGCTGGTTGGGTGTCAAAAAACTCTTTCCCCATTCAGAGTTGTGCCAGAAAAAGGCTTTTCTCCACTTCAGAATGCTGACAAGGTCACCCTCGGAGTAGAAATGCCACTTCCGCATACGCTGCTGCTTCAAAATCCGCATTAATAATGATGTCCCCCTCCAAGACACGATAAGTACGCATCTTGCGTGTTCCAGACTTATTAAAAAGCAAGTTTGTTTAAATCGAGAGATGACAATAAATAGAAAAAGCCTCAGAAAATGGCAAAAATGGCCATATCTGCTCGATAACACAAACCGAGAAAGGCGTTGTTTTAATTTACACCGCGGTTAAACCAGAACGTGAGATGAACAGACGCTGCGATCGCAAAAGGGAAATATTTTCTTTCGGTTTTTCGTGAATCGGGGGCCAGTCTTCGCAGATAGCGTCACAGGACACAAATGGGAATTCATAACGGGTGATTTGGCATGTGATGTTATAAATTCGTAAAAACTACGCCTCTTGAAACTGCTCATAAAGAATAAGAAATAAGCAGCAATGCTGTCTGCTAATTCGCGCAAATTTAATACAAAAAATTTCCACAAAATTAAAAAGAGCATTGTTACGTTTCCCTGATTTTGTTTGAGATTATAAATATTCAAATTGGGCGCCTCCGATAACGATCGTTAAAAAGCAAAATAAGATGTATCTTTTTTGTGGATTGAGGGTTAAATATCGAAAAAAATTGATTTTATAATTTTCAAATATTTTAATTCCTTTTTAACGAAAATGAAAATAAATAATAACCGCATATGCTTTTCTTATTTGCTAACGCAAACGCGCTATAATGATGTTGATAAAAATTAAAATGTATACGTAAATCATATAGAACTGTGAAAAATGTCATATTTTTGCCTTAGTTAATTTAATGTGAACTTGGCTTCATTTAAAAAATCAAAAAATGTTTTTTTACTAAGAGGTGTTTCAATTAAAAAATTGGGAGAACATATAATCGAGAGAACTTGCTAGTTAATGCATCTTGAAAAAGAGAGAGAAAACTTTCAGAAGTAAATAAGACATCCAGGAAACGTTCCATTACAGAAAAGCGCAATTCAAACACACCAATTTCACGTTTGAGTAGGTTTGTTTGAAGTTTTCAAATAAACCGAGCATTCTGGACTTTGAACCTGCGTCCTTGAGCTTACTTTTACGAATAGAAGTCAAAAAATTTAGTGCATTCTAAGCAGGAAATAAGAAGAAATAGAGAAATAGTAGTGATATGGAGCCCGGAATCAGCCGGCATTTCTGATCGGTTATGTAATTCAATTCAACTAAAAAGCCGATACTCGAAAAAATACCATGCATGGTGAAAACCTTCGAGGTCTTATACTTCCCCAAAAATATATTAGATGCATTAATATGAGGTTAAAAATCCCCCAGGATGTATAACTCGAAGGAGACAGGTCAGAAAACCGGAGGACGGGGACTCACCTCAGAGAAGAAGGGCGTAATCCACTCGAAGTGAGGTCCCCAGCCACGTCTAGCAGTGCTCAAGACCAGTTCCAAGGCAGGAGCCAATCAGCGTTGGAGAGGATAGGGTGGCTTCCTCAGGTGACACTCCACCAACTCACGCGAGTGTGTGTGCTCACGAGGTGGCGCCACACACACACACACAGGCACTCACATCTCACCAATGACAAGTACAGGGTGTTGGCTACGGATTTGGAGAGCCTCAATGAGCAAAAAGCACATGTTTGTGCTTAAAAAGAGGTTAGTCTATTTGCTGGCGTTAGGACAATAACCTCAGGGTCTGTTTCAGCCCCCAATAAGATTGGAGAATGCCGATTAAGTCAAACATTGGGGTGCGACTTTTGATTGATCTCAAAGTCTGGACTGCATGAGTAAAAAGATGTCTCTTAGCTTCCCACCCTTAAGCTCTGTCCAAAAATGTGATTTTAAGCTTCTAAAAGTTCCCTTACTTTTGTTTAAAATGTACGACCTTTGACAAATTCTTGACCATAGAAATAAAATTTTACATACAAGTGTGTCTTGAAATGGTCACAGGTGGTTGTTATTCATTATGCGTGAAATGCAAATGATGTGAAATCAATCAAAGCGGCGGTTTCAAAAAAGACTGGTTAAAAACATGGTGATTTTGTTTTAATAGACCTTAAATTTCCACAAGGTAACAACCTAAATGGAATTCGTAATAGCGATTGACAAATTTGGGGATCTGTCGGCAAAACTAACCGGCTGCTTTTAAACAAACCGAAAAATAAAAAAAAACTTTTCTTAGGTCACGTTTGTCAAAAAAATATGCATTTAATAAAACAGAATTATGGGAGTGCAGCCATCACTCAAACACAATTGCAGTAGAGAATAAGTACAACTTTGCAGAAATAAAAAAAATTAGTTGCATTTTCAAGGTCAAGAAAATCAGGCAACCCATCTCCCCATTTTAGTTTAAAATTCTTTCGTAAGTGCATTTCGCATCCTTGGATCATGCGTACAACGAATTCTCATGGTTTTAGACTGATTTAAATCACTTCTCGATGAAATAAAGCCAAATTTTGCAAACATTTATTCTCCTAATACATAGTAACAATAGTCCGGTTGATAACACAAGCAAGGCGACGTGAAAGACAGGCACTTTGGAAAACAAAGCGGAGACAAGGACAAGGAGTCCGCCTCAAGTTCCTCCATTGTCTAGGCAAAAGGAGAGGGGGTGGGAGACGGGCTTGTCAGATCATTTGCGGTGCTTCTCGACCCTCCAAATAGACACGCGGTTCGTCCATAGACACTCGACTCCCATTTCGATGTGGAGTCACTGAAAAAAAGAAGGGAAATTTCACCACCTCGGAGGGATTTATTGTTACAAATTCTTATCGCTTGAAAGACTTAGATCACAGTCCCAGTCAGGATCTAGCTTTTATTATTTTTTCCAAAAAATCACTAAAATATTCAAAAAATACCCTGACCAATCAAAACGCCTGATTATGGGACACTTTCCATTGGACCATACCATCCGTCCAATCACATGATAGCTTCACCGAACGGCGCAACCCTATTGGTTCGTATCAAAAGCCCAGCTGATGCCTGATATGGGCGTTTCAAATGGATTTTTTTCATTAATTAATCATGTGAGTAGAGCAGTTACGTTAAGGGCGTGTGAGACATTAATGTGTCAGATGCACCCGTGCAATCGTAAGAAGCGGTGTTACACAATTACCGTGAATCTACTTGTTGCATCACTGTTAACTAGAAAATGAATGGAAGAAGAAGATAAGCATAGGAAGAACCACCTAAACGGTGAAATAGAGAAGTGATTTTTCATTATTTGGTGACACAGAGGAGAACCACAACTGGAGGCGCGGTGACATGAATTGAAGCCTCCGAAAAGGCTTAGATAGCTAGAAAAAGGCCACTACGCACATTCAGTCATCTCCACAGCAGGAAGGTTGGTTCGTGATCGCGGTTTCGGCAGAGGATCGTTGGGTGGATGTGGCAGACTGATGGCTTCTTCTGGAACTGCGGGTGTCACGTTAGTCGATGAGAGCACCCCGGCGTCCTTGAGTGAACGCTTCAACTCCCGCGATAGGCGCTGTTGGTACTCCAGCGGCTTCAGTTGAGCAGCCACACGGTGCAGAATCGAGGCGCTGTAGGTGGCTGTATCGATTTAAACAAAAAGTAGGGGTAATATGCAAGAGGTCCTAAATAAGCTTAAATGAGAAGGCACGGGAACACCCACGATTCGATGGAAATTTCCCAAGCCTACCAGTTGATCAATTGAATTATCTCAGCATACGGAATCGTAAAATTGAATTTGCTTTGAAATTCAAGCGAAAATTGAAACGGATTTGAGTCACTGAGTGCCCCTGGAGCTAAAATATGAGGCTCACCGGTTTTGGCGTCAGCGGAGTGAACCAATTCCGTGATCCGAGCAATAGCGCCTTCCTGTTCGATTGCAGAAGCTCCTTCCGCACACACAGACACCTCATTCAAGAGACCCAACGCAGCTCGATTCAGATGTTCTGAGGGGTTGTAGAGGCACTGAAAGACGGAGGAAGAAGAAGAAATCAGGTGAAATTAGCCAAATACTCCTAGCACATTCAGCTTAATTATTTCTTAACCTGGACCACAAGAGACAGAACGGCGGAATCCGGCTCAATTTCGCCCGACCCGACGATGATGGCGGTACGAGCTGCGGAGGACTGCGCCATGGCTTGAAGAGCGGCCAACAGGAGTTCCACAAATTCGCCAACGCGGACACCCTCGATGTAACTCGAGTCCTCAGTGTTCGCGTCGCCGTTGGTGACCCCAGAGACCCGATTGATGTGATGAAATAGGACCACCAGACGATCTGTGGCTCCCAGTTGGCTGGAAAGAATTCCAGGTAAAGAATTAGTTATATTTGATTCAAACAAATTGTGGATTGAGGTGGCCAAATGAGATGCTCAACTTCATTGGAATGTTCCTCGTGACGACCTTCATTAACAATTCCAGTTGTTTGAATTGGCGCTGCATGAACATTTAAAAGGGTTTTATCTAATTTTTATAGAAAAAAACTTAACCCAAATAAATACAGATTTGTACATTGTTTTGTGGGAGGAAGCCAACTTGATACGTAATTTTAAGTTAAATTTAAGCAAAACAATACGATATTCGAAAACGCAATTTTTGTTGAAATTGAAAGTGCGTGAAAACCACTTGTTTAAGTGTGATATTTATCAAATATATTAAAATTTGCAATAATTCTGTTGTAGGAGCTCATTAAAAACATTTTTTGATTAATAATTTGAAAAAAAGAATGACATAATTGCCCAAATAAAACGATAATTGTAAAATAAATATTCATTTTTAAAAAAACTTAAAATAGAAGTCAACATTCATTACCAAAATCAACGCGAACACGGTTGCATCGATTAAAGACAACAGAAAAGTTATAAATAAATGAAAACGTTTCACAATTTTGATATGAAAATAAAATAATTCTTTATCTAACAACCAAACGAGGTTAATATAAATTTCGATTACGATGTGAAACTGGTTCTTACATTGGTAGTTCAATTAGGAAACTGTATAAACAAGACTTCTCTTCCAATGTTTCGAAAAAATCGAAATATTTATCAGAAAAATGACTAGTCTTAGCATTTATTTTGTTTAATTACTGCATAATTTCACGCTGTTTTACTTGAGAAATAACCGTTACTTAATTCAAATTCTGCTAAAACTAGTTAATGGCAATGGAATTATATAAATAATTACATCTAGTAATTTATGAAAAATATTCCACAAATTTGAATTTTTTCGATGCCTGGATTTCAAAAAAGACTTTATTTTATTTTTTTAAATAAAACTTCGCCATGTTTTTGCTTAACGACAAATTGGCTATTTTCTCAACAGTTGGCAACAAGACAATGACGCAGCCAAACCCATGACCAATTTCCCTTGGAATGCGAGCCAAAACGAGGTCCTTTTAAACAAATTTAGGCGCCGGCTTTCACTGTCATCAGATATCATTCCCAGTTTCATTTAATCGCATCAGCGTTAGGCAATGCTTGCCAACCGCATTTGAAACGCTCACAATAACACAGCAAAACAAGCACAGCACACACACACACAAACACTTGACTCACCATCAATTTGAGTTAAATCGCCAACCGATTCCAGTACTAGTGAAAAATATTGAAAATTTTAAAAATACACATTTTACGGGAAAAAATGTGATCCCTACAACTTAGAAATTCACCGGGTCACTTAGTGTGGAATAAAACTATTAAAATTCTGGACTACGAGAGGAATCTCTGTTATTCTTTATGGGAAACATTTATTCGAAAAATTGATTCAATGACACTTTTATTTGAAAATTTTTTCCATTTTCAAGTTCTCTTAACTCAGAATTTTGAACAAGTGCGAAATTTATGTAATATTTTCAATAAAGTTTTAATAATTACTCTTTGAAATTTTGCGCTAATTTATGGGGCAAAAGAGCCATTCTTTCGATAAAAGTACCTGGGATAGACAAAATAATGGAAACACCTGAAAGTTTGGCAAAAAAATTGACAAAATTGTAACCAATCTATAGAGCAGATAGAATCACTAAAGAGAAATATTCCAGTGAATTTGAGCATCTCAACTGGCCACCCTAGATTCCAGTCGATTTCCGTTCCAGGTGTTTCCATTATTTTGTCCACCTCCCGTATCCACTTAATCTTTCAAGCTGCTTTAAAAGGCAAATTTTTTTAAGTTCTAAGAGGAACTAAACAAATCCCGAACATTTAACCAAAAATAGTCTACGATCAGAAAAAAGTTTGCATTTTATCGGTTTCAAAAAAGAATTTTTTTGCGAATTGCGCTTTAACCAATCGCATTCGAGCGCCACTCTTGTCGCCCTGTGATTGGCTAGACAAATGGCCCTGATAACTGGCGCACAAAATAGGGCAAAACGACTACGATTTCCTCATCAGAGTTTGAAAGACGCTGGCTAACAAAGAATTTCACTTTATAGACACCGAGATTACTTGTATTTACACAAGGTACTTACTGCAGGTCCCTCCGACACGATTTAGACATGCCCAGGTTTCTGATAAGCCCCACAACAGCTTTAACCAATGGCAGCTGGGCGGGAAAGTTGTCGCATCGCAGGAGGCCAACGATTGGTTTCAGCATCCCAAAGTCGTGAATCTATTGGGTGAACCCGACTGACCAATAAGGGCTTACCTGCCGAATAGCCAATGTCGCTTGCTCATTCTGATGAGTTAAATTGCGCAGAGCTGAGCAGGTCGGCTCGGTGACCTCGTCACGATTCAGGTAGGTTGTTAGGCAACCGCACAGGGCGCTGACGCCGTCTAGAAGCCAATAATAAGGATTTCCTTTCATTTGTTTAATTTTCACGTTTAGTGGATCTTTAGGGTGTCCCGTTCCCACACGCACAAATTAAAGCGGCTCGCTTTGAGTACGGTTGAAGAGCTTGATTCATCTTACCGACTTCAATAAGCGCCGCCTTATTGATCGCATTTTGACAGGTGAGGTTACAGAGACACCCCACCGAGCAAATCGCGATGTGTTCCACCGCCGAACCGACCAGAGGGACCAGAAGCGTCAGGAGTTCCCGCGTATCCGTCAGATGGAAGGCCTGATCACTCAGATTCCTCAGTCCCCACAACGCCTCAAGAACTAGAGTTGGGTGGTTGGACTTGAGCATCGGCGTCATGGCCTAAAATTGGAGGCATAAATTTATGACTACTGAAATAATATTAGTAGGAGGTATTAGAGCACGAACCTGCACTGTCCCAGCTTCGACCAGACCTTGTTTGCATTCGATGGAGACGCTAAGGACTTTGATTAACCGGGCGAGCGAGTATTGCAGCTTCTCGTGGTTCTGGAAGGACTGGAGGAGATAGACGATCTTCTCCGCGATGTCACAGTCGAGAAGAATCAACTTGAAATTGACAACAAAAAATGAGACGGATTTTATTAATTTGTTCACAGTTTCATGCCTGAGTTTTCTGCCATCAATTAGCCAGAAGAAATCATTGACCAGATCCCCATTTTGGATTCATTCTCGGAATCGACGAAGAATCGTTTACTCCTACGACGTCTTCATAATCCAGTCTATAGTGTTATATTTAGAGTTTTCTGATTACCTTTCGTTATTATCTGTAAAATATGTAGACTTCTTTAAATCGTTACTGTGGCGCATTGCACGTCGTCGAATAAACTGACGCAATATTTAGTAATCAAACCATTTCGGGTAGCATATCACCTTCATAATTAAGTAAGAAACAAAACAGATTTGCAAATAAAAAGAGTTTGAATTGTAAAAAAGACTTGGCACATTTGCATAAAGTTCCTTGTTTCCACTACACCACGAATTTTATAAGCCCTCCAAGGTTACCTCCTTTTAAACAGGTTTTAAACATCTTAATTTAAAATAACATTAAATTAATCTTTTGCAAAGTTTTAAAGTCGAAATTCAACATCATCCGTGCCTGGAGATCGCGGAACTATTTTTGATCCGCGAAATAAGGTGAAAGTTAAACGAATTTGCTTGAGGCGTAAAAAAGGTTCTTTGTTACTTGTTAATCTCGTATTTTATACGCCTCAAACCATTCAAATTCAGCAAAATTCTACAAGTTTCACCTAGAACATCGTAGAAAGTTTTTTTACACAAACTGTAATCACGCAAAAAGGCTCACAAACACATCCAACCAGAGCCGTTTAAAAGTCCAGGCCACGAATGCACACACACACACAAAAGAGAGCACACACAGAGTGTCACGCAACAGTTGGTGAAAAAATCTCAACGAAACGACAGCCAAATGAGCACTTTGCGTGGAGTCGTTTCTCATGGAAACAGTCAACCCGACTCAAGACGTTATCAACGTTCAATCGATTTAGCAGGCACAAGAGAGGCATAGAGAAACAATCCAGAGAGTTGGGAAGTCGGTGAAAGTCAAAGTGGAACCCTAAATGAAGTAGACAAAGAACCAACTAGCTGAGCACCCTACCCTGACTCAAACTACTTAAATGCCCATTTCAGTAGTTTACTCGGCAGCTGTACCAAGTAGCTACTGAATAGATGCTAACTAGGGTGGTGCAAGCTACTTAATTGGGAATTTCAGTAGTTTACTCCTACGACGTCTTCATAATTCAACAGCCAAGGACGTTACCTTGGTGTAGGTTCTGCGGAAAATTCCACTTCCATCGAGACTGCCCATTCATCAATCACTAGCGCTACTACTTAAATGGCCATTTCAGTAGCTCACCTTGGTCTCGGGGTCTTCGTAGGCCAGCATGCGAAGGCAGTCCGCGACAACAGCGAGCCAGGAGGGGGAGACGACCCGCATTGGGGTCAGGAGGGTGGCCAGGGCGACACCGCCACCAGCAGCGCGGACAGCGGGACGGATCGATACGGCGTCGGGCTCGGAGTGGGTTGGCGCAGAGAGGAGGAGACGCGAAAGCACCCATACGGAGGTCTGGCTGATGTGATCGCTAGGGTGGCTGAAAAAAAAACGGCAGAAAATGAGCGCATAATACGGGTGTTTGGTGTTGATTACAACCACACACTCCTATGTAGTATAAGAAGATTAAAATCAACTTAAGAAAGAACTTGATTTCAAATATTGACCGAATCCTACCCAAGAAGTTGGACCAAATCAGCAATTGTGAGGACATTGAGAACAGCAAAAGCGGCTGATTTTGCGTGGCAGAGTTTGCGAAGAGCCAAAGCTGCCTCAGTTTGGGTGTTGATGTCATGCGTGGATTGAAGCAGGTGAACTAAACTTTCAACCATCTAGGAAAGAGAATAGTAGAATATTTTCACCCTCTCACTTGTGGGTAATAAGCCAGGCTGTTTCGGGAGGCCTCTCTTTCAGCAAGTTTGTGGAGGATGACACAGGCATTATAGTGATTTTCAGGGGTGGAGGTGTTTGGATCAAGGAGACGAGTAAGCTTGGGTACATTAGTAGCCGCCGCAAATGCGTCGTCCTAAATAAGGTCAAATTAGCCATATATTTAAAAAAACCTTAAAATTTATAATCATATCCATGGCTTTTGCGAGATTTGCAGCAATGGAACCGAGTCTTTGGACAGCTGAAGCAGGTTTACCGAGCCCGCCCAGGGATTGGAGAGATTGACTCAAAGAGCCATCAATATCGGGAGTAAACAAAGACACTTGAGATTCAATATTTGAATCTGGTGGACAAAAGTTGTTTTTGGAATGATTTCGTTTCATGTTAATAGACTAAAAATTGATATGAGCTTCAAGGTTACGTCTGGCAGTAATTGCACAGCTACAAACACACCATTTTAATAAACACGCTGAAACTATAAGGTTATTTAACCTTCAATTTGAAGCAGTTAATAAAATTTTTATTTGACTAATTTTACTAACAGTATCTTGGTTACCAAACAAAGATAGGAATTTTTTTGATTTTATTTAAAATCTTAAATCGATTATTTGTTTACACCATTTCTCTTACAGAAATGAACTGTTAATTTCCAAGTGATATAAGCATAGTAATTTATTGTGATACTAAACGTTTTTAATTATTTTTATTATCGCTTTATTATTTTTCCTAAATATATACTTTAATACTCTTACGTTCGTGACCGGTTACAGGTCTCTTCCATTTTACATACACAAATACATTTGATTTTGGGGCTTTTCAGTGTTTGACTAGGAAAAGAACAACATATTATTAGTGTTTTCCATCATCTAATTAGGCGCGGCTGTTGAACAAATTTCTTTCTGAAATGTATAATGAAACAAATTAATCCTGAACTGTCTTACTATAGTGGTTTATTCAAAATAAGATTCCTATGATTAAATACCAATTACCGAGTTACCAAAATAAGCGTGGGTTAATCCACCTACACTATTAACATATTTAGCATTGACTAAACTTATTACTCTCAGTCTTTGAAGAAACCAGGTAAATATCCAAAATTAATGGCCGCAGTCATCGAAGCAGAGAAAAAAAGGTTGAGGTCTGAGAGGGACCGTCAAACTCTCAAATCGAATTGTTAGAGAGAATGGTAAGAACGCGTCTCCTAAAATCACAGCAGAGCTCATCGATGAACACCTAGAATAGAAATCAGTTTCCACAGAATATGCTCCTCGTTTGCGAGCCGCAAAAATCTGGATACCAGGGAAGAGCTGCAACTAGGAATCCTCCATTGTTAAGGACTACGAGTGCTTCAACTCTTTTGGGGTGTTGGAGTAGAAACCTCCAGCAGAATTGTTCTACGGTCATGCTGTCAAGCCTTGTCTAAACACGTTCTACATTCAAGATGGTCTCTGATTTGTGGAACCAGCTCTGCCCAACTTTCTCTTTGTGGCTCTAAATAGCCAAAAACACCTGCGTTCTCCCCAAATCGATCCTTATTCGGGTTCGGAGGTGGTTAGTATAAACGGAAGCGATAAACCAATCTCGGTAATCTCCAACTGCTGAGGTTTCAGCTTTATCGATAGCTAGGTGCCATTCTTAGCGAATTCATCGCTATGCATTTAAACAAATTCAAGAAGACAGATGCTACAAACACTAGAATGTGTCTTGTAACTGTTCGTATCACGACAAGATGGTAAATTTCGACCAGCCAAGAGTAATTTTCATCCAGCTTCATAATCGCCGGAAGTGATGGAATTAACGAGCCCTTCTTGTCTTATTGCTGGCGAACAGAGGGCGCTGGAGAGAGGAATTGCCACTGGGAGAAAGCGGAATCCTTGACCCATCTGTGGTCTTGCCATCTTCTCTAAGAATTCGATTTGAGAGAGTTCGACAGTCAGCCAGACCTGTGCTTTGCTGAGAATGACGTTTTTTCCTAATTCTGAGACAGTACCTCTTGACACTGAGCCAAGCTTTCGGGGATAGAGCAATAATGCCAAGTTTGTCCACTGTTTTGCAAAGTAAATAAGTCTCCTAAAGTGTCCACTGCATTAAATACGGTCAAGACACCTTTTTGATCTCATGATATTTGGCCTGATATCTTGCTTACATCGTCATCAAATACTGGAACAAATAGTGTTTCCACTATTTTGACGTGTAGGCATTGTTGGTTCTTGGTCATGAAAATATCATGACTAGACGGCTTTCTTCTTCTCTCTCCTGGGAAATAAGAGACAAGTTACGGAGTTGCACGATTTCATGTCCGGAGCGTAGAGAGGAAACTGAGAGCACTGGCGAGGCAGGCGTGTTGATTCCTCGGGTGAATTGCCCGTTCCGCGTTCACCTTGGATGACAATCCAGTTGTATCATAGACGATGGAGGCGGTAGTGGCGAAAATCGACTTCCTACTTGAATCTCTAAAATCGAAGGCCAAAAATGCCCCTTGAAGGCTTATGCGTTGAGCTGATATGGATGCGCTTTTGAAGGAGAGGACGCTAACGACCACGGATAAAACACTAATCGCTTAGTCATCATTTGTGTTCCGACGCCAGAATAAGCGCTTGCAGCTCCTTACGTCAGGGTGCTCGTCATTTCCCCTAATAAATGTTTATACTTTCATCCTCGCATTTCTCTTAACTTGGACGCTTTCGGAAGTCAAACCTAAAGTAAAAAGCACACGCTAACGGTGGCTGAGGACTCCTACACTACCGGAGACACGCCTGCTCTCCTCTCCAACAAGTTACAGTCAGACAGTCCAAATTTCGGCCGAATACTGCAGTAATTCGGTTTGCTATTGCCGAACGGAGCGGAACCGAGGACATGTACACTTCGCCACACATTTCGACAACTGTCATCTTTTGTAGATATCAGCTCCTCCATCATCAAAAGTGACTATGGATTCAGGGAGAGGGAGGGGGAGGAGGGCGTATGTGGCACTTCTGCGCTGAGCTGATATGGTGTGCTCGCCAATTCCAGTGCTTCACACTTCGACTTATTTAAGGTTGACTTCTAAAAGCCTCCAAATTACGAAAATACCGGGAATGGAAGTATAAACTCGTATTTGGAGAAATAACGAGCACGTGGTGGATGAAACGATGCTTGTGTACGTTGCTGCGTACGGCGTTATGAACACTTATTCTAACGACGACACGCAAACCACGACTAAGCTATTTGTGCTTGATTCGTGGTCGCTAGCGTCCTGTCCTTGAAAGCCGTGACTGTAGGTGCTGCAACAACTCCACTCTGAGGCCAAAAAGGACATGTCCTACATCTTCACTGTTACTAAATTTGGACTCTGAATTCTGCTCATGCATGATGACTTATTAATATCAGCAAGTACTCATGCAAAGTACTTATTAAGTAAGTAAGTAATTACTGCCAACTGAATGCTTAGCGTTCCTTGAGGTTCTATCTCGAAAGCACTGACCGCCGCTTTTGAAGGAGATGGAAAAACGCAGTCTTCAGAGAATGCGCTGCGGCGCGATTTCCCGGTGGAAGAATCAACAGCCGAGACCATTTGGAAATATTTGGTATTTCGGAAAGGATGCCATGTTCCCGCGAGAGATGATGTTGCAACAGTCCACATACAAGTGGAATTATTATCGTGAGGAATATTCTGGTGAAGTTGAGCATCTCATCTGGGCCACCGCCACCACCACCACAATCCCCAAACCTCCTCAACCTCGTTACTGAGGAGAAGCATTTCCGGTCGTCGGTTCTAGAGATTCAAGTGAGGAGTCGATCTCTTCCACCGTCTGTTGTTCTGTTGACTGGAACAACAGAACAAGAAAACAAGTTTTTCGGAGCTGTCTCATTTCTGGTGCTGAAATCGTTGGTTATTTTGAGTCAAATTCTTTCGACAACATTTGAATTTAGTTTATATTAATTATACTGCATTTCTTGGAGAGTTGGATTGTCACGGTCGATGTAATTGTCGTAATGTACACATCGGACCACATTTGTGGAAAGTTAGTTGCTTATGTAGACGAAAGACAACCACCCCGTTTGAACCCAAGTGGGGCCAGAGTTGTGTTTTTTTTGTTAAATACTCTGTTTTCGAGATAGGTTTCATTGAAAAAAACTGAAAAAAACAAGAAGCATCTTAAACAGTTCGATGTGGCGATCTTCCACGAGGAAATTTGCTGATGTGAAAGGCTTTTTCGGATCCTCTGCTGTCGTGTTGCCTTCTTCGACAACGTCCTCTTCCAGAATTGGGAAGTGAATGGACCTCACTAGCAGCTACTCTGAGAAATGAACACGTGTTGTTTTCTTAAAATAAGGATAAAAAAATTCTTAAATTTCCACAAGGTCTTTGATGATAGACACAATCAATAAAAGACAAAATCAATCTTTTCTTACTATCAATAGACAGTGTTATTAGATAGAAATGTCAAATGGTTTTATTATATTAATTGCGTCCGAGACATCTCACTGCTCTAACGCTATTCCAATAGATTTCTTTAAAACATTTGCTCAACTAGAAGTCATTCCTTTTACCAAATTCTTGGAAACGTCTTTGTTTTTTCGAGAAATTTCGGATTTATCTTGCGATAAAATTCACTAAATTTTCGTTTCAATCGTTGGTTTTTTAGATGAAGAGAAGTGCAGAAAATGATCATTAATAAGCACACATCTTTTGAATCATGCTGCACTTGGAACCGACACGATTAGCAGTTGTAAGCTATCCATGTCCTGATTGTCAATACTCTGCTGAAACCAAAAAGCTTATGTTCTTCTATGTTCAACAAATGATGGATATCAATTTCGTGTAGAACAGCAATGCACGCTTTGAAACATTTATCATCTTAGAAAGCAGAGTGTTAATAACTCCAATTCCTCTGTGGTGGAATCCAGGCTTGTGCAGCTCTCCACAAGGAGCGGTTTCTGGGAAAACTAGGTTCTGTTCTGGGTGTTCAGCATCCGTCATAGTCACTACTGATGGACGTCGCCAGATTGGGTCAAACTCCTTGGCTAACGCTTTAATTTCCTCGTCTATTGAATTCGTTTGATGCTGAGACTATCAAATTTGTCCCAAGCTCTCTCTTCAATGAGCTTCTTCTTCTCGTTGTCGTGGCAACCTCAACAGTCTGCATAAACGATATTCTGAGAACAATACAGTTGTAAAAAGTGCAATTCATACTGACATCACAGGCGGTGGCATCGTTTGAGTCCAAACCCCACTGTTAATCCCACGTTGAAGCCCCAAACAGATCGCCTTAACCCACTTGGGTTGGAGTCGTCCTTCACTGGTAAGAAAGGCGGTCGCTTCATTTGAGCCCGAGTGAAGGCATCATCATCGGAGAGATGTGCGCCTCTGTGCCCGTGAAAGGCGCCACGTCTCGGGAAATGGGTGATCATAGAACGGGGTCAGTGTTCCTCCTACTTATTCACACTGACAGAATTTGAACAATGGATGAGATTCATTGATTGCGTAACAAGATGCGGCTTTCTTACTCTGGCCGGTTTGGCATTAGGCCCTAAGAGCACCGAGTTATCATCTCTTTGTGTTGGACAAAGACAATAACACCAATCACTGCTGTGTTTTCGGTACTACAAAAGCCTCTCAGTTAACGGACGACAGAAATGAAGGAATTTGCCACGATTCCAACGATCCAATTCAAGTAATTTCGGCAAAAATTGCAGGTCCCTTGTCTTTGGATCTCGGCTCTTGAATCTGTTCTATTTTGTACGGAGAAGAGTGGTGAATTATTGCCAAAAATAAGTGTGTGTCAGTGCAGACGAAGAGAAGGGGACGAAAATTTTTAGGGAAATTCACTAACACTCGTTTAAGGCTAAAACAGGGACTGGACAAAATAGTGAAAACACTTTGAAATGCCGTATTGATTCAAACAAATTATAAATTTCAGCCTTTTCTTCAGTTACTTCAGAGTCGATGGAGGCGGAAATCGACCTCTTTCTGGAATCTATCAAACTGAGATCCAGGCGATTCTGGTGGTCAACTGAGATGCTCAAATTCATAAGCATGTTTCCACTATTATTTTTAGCAATTCTAGCTGCTGTATGAATTGGTGCTGCGTTGTCATCTTGAATTACCCATAGAAGGATCTTGGCAATTTTTAAACTTATGTAAAACGATTGGTTTTAGAGGCGATCTCGAGCTATGTTTCGTTGATGCGTTTCTATAGTATGTTCCTTCTGTCTGTAAAGCGGTAATGAACTCAGTTTGATTTTAGAAACAATAAATGTCTCAACGGATCAGAAGCAGAAAGAATAAATTCTCAGTATCTCTGGCGATGGTAGGAACGAGATTGGACATCATAGCGTCGTTTGAGTCGCAGTATCGAGTTTTGCAAGCAAATTTTTCAGATAAATATTCTCGTTCTATATCCAGGTCACGGATATGGAGCAGGATTAACATCGCTCTGTATTTCAGTAACCTGGCAACCAACGCCAGACAGCCTTAATCCATACGCGTAGTGCAGCTGCACCACATTGCCAAAGTGAAATTAGCTGTAGTTAGAAATGATTAGAAATTATAAATATTATTGCCTCCTATCCTTTTAAGATTTTTTTATGTCTTTTCATAAAAATCGACTTGGATTATTTGCAGGGCATGTCGGAACGTTCCAGATCTGATTGAGGACAACACGGGACAGAATCAGATGAGTTAATGTTGTGGAGTTGCAGTCAAAGGGAATCCAGTGGCGTGGTCGTAAATGGTTCATGTGATATGTTCGGTCGTTCCGGAAATCCCCTGCATACACACGATCTCCTACGCTTAATCCATTTCTTAAATTTTTGTTTGTTTGGGGCATGCTTATCCCAGGTAACACAGCCAGATGAGTAGTTCGTAGTTCCCTGTAGAATCTCGTCGTTCGATCCTTTCCCCTTTGCTTTGAAAAGAGCTCTTTTTAGGGTGTCGACGCAGCCTTCTTCCTGTCCTCAGTAATGAGATTGGGGTCTGAGTACTTTGGTGGTGGTCAGATTGTGGCGTTACATTCCGGCAAACGGACCTCTTCCAAGAAATTCATTATCGATCATTGAACCCCTGCAGCTCCGATTTTCGGCTGGGAGAATGCAGCAGTATAGATCAAATGCCTCGGTGGTAGACGATGATGATTCGTCGGAGGAAATCGCATTTTCCACTGCTCTTGTGACCAGTTCTGCTGGGGGTTTCTGCTCCCCACCAATCTAATCGCCTTGAATCATTTGTGCAGCATCAAACCATTCACCGGCCTGAATTGTTAAAGACTGGTAGCTGCAGGAGGCGCATTTCAATGAAGTTGAGTATCTCACCACCACCACCACCACCGCAATCCACCCCAGACCATCTCAACCTCATTAGTGAGGAGGAGGAGCATTTCTGGTCGTCGGTTTCAGAGATTCAAGTTGGAAGTCGAGTTCCACCAGCCGCCTTCGTCTCGAAGAGCACTGGATGAGGCTGTTTCAACTGAAGAAGAATGGGTTAAAATTCCCATGGCACCAACAATTCACAATTAGTACAAATCCAAATCTTGGAGAATTTAGGCTTTCTCCTCGGAAACATACCGAAAAGGTGCTTTGAAAGGGACATAGGCTCAAGTTGGAGTCTAGCCATTCCATCAGGAACAAAGAGCCCTTTTTGAACTTCCCCTTACCGGGCCGTGACAATTCCCCTCACGCCTCTGAGGGCTATTTTCAAGATATCACCATCAAACACAATGACATTCTTACTTACCCATAAATAATTCACGTTTCACTATTGTTCTCAACCTGGGGTGGATGTGCACTGCTCCGCCATATAATTCCAAGTAAACAGTTGCTATGACGAACAGAAGGTCATTCAGGACATTGGGGTAATTCGAGAGTCTCTTTGCTGAAAAGCATCGAAGAGAGTAGAGGTTAAAGCAGCCTTCTTCTTCTTCTTAATTCAGAGCATCCAGGAATGAGGGTGGGGCGAGGGAGGGTCACCTCAGAAACTGCTGCTGCTGCTGCTGCTTTTACTCTGTCATCGATGATCTGGTCAGTTCGCAGAATGCCAAATATTTGGGTGACTGGTGCAGATGTGTAGGACAGATGCGCTAGCTCAGTCAGAGCGTCTCCTGGCACGCTGCCAGCTCCAAGCTCTATCCGTTGCAATTCGCCACTTCAAATCTGTCTTCGGTGGGAGCCTCAAACAGTTGACGAGTTGACGATTAGAGAATTGTTTAATCTTCTGCAGAAGTAAACGATACTTCAAAAATATCGAGTTTTAGAATGCCTTTCCAAGTTTTTCCTGAGGTGTTTTCGTAGTCAGATATGAACCCACCAAACCGACCAGAGTAAGAAATCCGCTTCTTGTTAGGCAGTCAAATCATGTCAGTGGGAATAAGTAGGAGGAACACTGACCCCGTTCTATGATCACCCATTTCCCGAGACGTGGCGCCTTTCACGGGCACAGAGGCGCACCTCTTTCCGATGATGTTGCCTTCACTCGGGCTCAAATGAAGCGACCGCCTTTCTTACCAGTGAAGGACGACTCCAACCCAAGTGGGTTAAGGCGATCTGTTTGGGGCTTCAACGTGGGATTAACAGTGGGGTTTGGACTCAAACGATGCCACCGCCTGTGATGTCAGTATGAATTGCACTTTTTACAACTGTATTGTTCTCAGAATATCGTTTATGTAGACTGTTGAGGTTGCCACGACAACGAGAAGAAGAAGATCATTGAGAGAGATATTAGGATAAATGTGATATTCAATTGACCCAATCTAACGACATCTTTCAGTAGCGACTATCACAGATGCTGAACACCGAGAACAGAACCTAGTTTCCAGGAAACCGCTCCTTGTGGAGAGCTGCACAAGTCTGGATTCCACCACAGAGGAATTGCAGTTATTAAAACTCTGCTCTCTATGCTGACAAATGTTTCAAGGCGTGCAGAGATGGTCTTCACCATTTTATGAACATAGAAGAGCATAGGCCTGTTGATGTCACCAGAGTATTGACAATCAGGACAAGGTTAGCTAAGAACTGCTAATCGTGTCGGTTCCAAGTGCAACATGATTCAAAAGATGTTCATTTATCACTGATCACTTTCTGCACTTGTCTTCATCTACAAAATCACCGATTGAAATAAAAATTTAGTGAATTCTGTCGCAAGAGAAGTCCAAAATTCCTCAAAACAAAGACGTCTTTAAGAATTGGGTAAAATGACTTCTTGTTGAGCTGATGGTTTAAAGAACAGTGAGATGTCTCGGACGCAATTAATACAATAAAACCGCTTGACATGTCTATATAATAACACTGTCTATTGATAGTAAGAAAAGATTGGTTTTGTCTTTTATTTAGGTATCCATCATCAAAGACTTTGTGGAAATTTAAAAATGTTTTCATTTTTACTTTAAGAAAACAACACGAGTTCATTTCTCGAAATAGCTGCTGGTGAGGTCAATTCACTTCCCAGTTCTCCTGCAGTCTGTGGGGAATTCTGGAAGAGGACGTTGTCGAAGAAGGCAACACGACAGCAGAGGATCCGAAAAAGCCTTTCACATCAGCAAATTTCCTCGTGGAAGATCCCCAGATCAAACTGCTTAAAATGATTCTTGTTTTTCCTTTTTTTTCAAAGAAACCTTTTCCAAAATCAAAGTATTTAACAATAAAACACAACTCTATCCACACTTGGGTTCAAACGGGGTGGTTGTCTTTCGTCTACATAAGCAACTGACTTTCCACAAATGTGGTCCGATGTGTACATTTTGACAGTTGAGTCGACGATGACATTCCAGCTCTCCAAGAAATGCATTTTAATTAATATAAACTAAATTTAAATGTTGTCGAAATAATTTGACTCAAAATAACCAACGCTTTTAGCATCAGAAATGAGGCGACTCCGGAAAAATTGGTTTTTTTATTCTGTTGTTCCAGTCAACAGAACAACAGACGGTGGAAGAGATCGACTCCTTACTTGAATCTCTCGAACCGACGACCAGAAATGCTTCTCCTCAGTAACGAGGTTGAGGAGGTTTGGGGATTGCGGTGGTGGTGGTGGCGGTGGCGGTGGCCCAGATGAGATGCTCAACTTCATCAGAATGTTCCTCACGATAATAATTCTACTTGTATGTGGACTGTTGCATCGTCATCCCACGTGAGAAGACGGCGTCCCCTCTAAAGTCCCAAATATCCCCAAATGGTCTTGGCTGTTAATTCTTATACAAGGAAATATCGCCGCACCTCGTCGCCACAGATTTTAGGGGCAGTGGTCTTGCGTTCCCCCCTCTATAACAATTCGATTAGAGGGAGTCTGATGGTGTCTCTCAGACGCAAACCTCGAATTTCTGCCAGACAAGACTGTGGACGAATTTTTTCCTTCACCTTCAAAAGCAGCAGTCAGTGCTTTCGAGATAGAACCTCATGAACGCTGAGCATTCGGTTGGCAGTTCCTGCTACTCTAGAGCCTGCGTTGTTCTCAAACGAGGGTCGATCGAGTCCCGACGAACAACTGCAATGTGGTTGTGCATGTGGGTGCTGAAATGAAGGTGTTTGGGTGTTAGGCTGGTGTCTGCTCGCCTTCTCAGGAGTGTAGGAGAAAAAATGCACTTTTCTACGCAATTTAGGAGGTTTAAAAGACGTTCAAATATTAATAACATAAATGGGCGTCATAATTCAATTCTGCCGTCGAATAACCATGGAATTTGACTGATATTTGTATGGTATTTCCTAAAATGGTATCAAGTGGGATTCTATCGTTTGGTTTTATCACAAAACCCACCTTTGTAAGTCTTCTTACTACGCTTGTTGCAAATTGGTTGATAATTGGGCAAGCTCGATAGAAGTGCAATTATCCACAGAACTTATACCAAGGTTGCCACTTTCTGTGGGACACTTCTGAGCCCTTACCTGAATAATGTGCGTTGCACCACGGCATTCTTCACTGGTGGAGTAGAGGTCTCCAGCAAAATTAATCTGTGATTTTCTTCCGCTAGTCATCGCGATTTACGGCAGTTTTTAATCCGCATGAGCGCCGTAAGTCTGTAGATGGCCGTCCAAATGATCCAGCTCGCTAATTCTTTCGCCAATGAAATTACAACCTTCACGAAAGAAGAAGAATAAACAGTCCAGATCATGCAAGATTTTTGAGCCAGCAAGTTCGTCCATGAAATAGGGTTCTTCCAAATGAACGTCAGCAAGAAATGGAACAAAATGTTAGGTGTTTCCACTATTTTTAACCACGAGCTGTAGTGAAAACATATTTTTGGTTCTTGGTCATGAAAATGTCATGACTAGACGGTTTTCTTCTTCTTCTATCCCCTGGGAAATAAGAGACAAATTACGGCGTTGTACGATTTCATGTCCGGAGCGTAGAAAGGAAACTGAGAGCACTGGCGAGGCAGACGTGTTGATTCCTCGGGTGAATTGCCCGTTCCCCGTTCACCTTGGATGACAATCCAGTTGTGTCGGAGAAGATGGCGGCGGTAGAGGCGGGAATCGGCTTCTCAAAGAATCTCTAAAATTCACGGCCAAAAATGCCCCTTGGAGGCTTATGCGTTGAGCTGATATGGATGCGCATTTCACGGAGAGGACGCTAACGACCAGGGAACAAACACTAATCGCCAGAACAAGCCTTTGCACCTCCCTACGGCAGCGTTCAAGCAACACCTCATTTTCACTTTCTCGTCATTTCTGTTAAATTCCATGTGATACAAGCATAATAGTTTGTTCTGATACCTACTGTCTTTAATTATTTTTATCATCGCTTTATTATGTTTCCTAAATACATAATTTAATGCTCTTACGTTCGTGACCAGTTATAGGTCCCTTCCATTTTACTTTTCACTACTCAAATACACTTTATTTTCGCTCTCTTCAATGTTTGACTGAGAAAAGAACAACAAATCGTTAGTGTTTTCCGTTATCATATTTGGCGCGCCTTTTGAACAAATTTCTTTTTGAAATGTAGAATGAAACAGATTAATCTTGAACTGTCTTACTATAGTGGTTTATTCAAAATGGAATTCCTATGATTAAATACCAATTATCGAGGATTATTCAAATATCGTCGTTACCAAAATAAGCTCGGGTTAATCCACCTACACAATTAACTTATTTAGCATTGACTAAACTTAATACTCTCAGTCATTGAAGAATCCAGGTAAATATCACGAAGAACTGCCCCGAAATTAATGGCCGCAGTCTTCGAAGCAGAGAGGAAAAAAGGTCATCTTTAACAAAGCACAGGTATGGCTGACTGAAAGTCGAAGTTGTTGGCTGAGATGGACCGCCGGACTCTCTCAAATCGAATTGTTCGAGAGAGAATGGCAAGACCGCGTCTCCTAAAACCACTGCAGAGCTCCTGGATGAACACCCAGAACAGAACCCAACTCCCATAGAGTCTGCTCCTCGTTTGCGAGCCGCAAAAATCTGGATATCAGGGAAGAGCTGCAACTAGAAATCTTCCATTGTTAAGGACTACAAGTTTTTCAACTCTTTTGGGGTGTTGAAGTAGAGATCTCCAGCAGAATTGTTCTACGGTCAAGCTGTCAAGCCTTGTCTAAACACGTTCTACATTCAAGATGGTCTCTGATTTGTGGAACCAGCTCAGTCCAACTTTCTCTTTGTGGCCCTGAATAGCCAATAAACACCTGCGTTCTCCCCAAACCGATCCTTATTCGGGTTCGGAGGTGGTTAGTATAAACGGAAGAGATAAACCAATCTCGGTAATCTCCAACTGCTGAGGTTTCAGCTTTACCGATAGCTAGGTGCCATTCTTAGCGAATTCATCGCTATGCATTTAAACAAATTCAAGAAGACAGATGCTACAAACACTAGAATGTGTCTTGTAACTGTTCGTATCACGACAAGATGGTAAATTTCGACCAGCCAAGAGTAATTTTCATCCAGCCTCATAATCGCCGGAAGTGATGGAATTAACGAGCACTTCTTGTCTTATTGCTGGCGAACAGAGTGCGCTGGAGAGAGGAATTGCCACTGGGAGAAAGCGGAATCCTTGACCCAACTATGGTCTTGCCATCTTCTCTAAGAATTCGATTTGAGAGAGTCCGACAGTCAGCCAGACCTGTGCTTTGCTGAGGACGACGTTTTTTCTAATTTTGAGACAGTACCTATTGACACTGCGTCAGGCATTCGATGAGAGGGCAATAATGCTAAGTTTGTCCACTGTTTTGCAAAATAGATAAGTCTATTAAAGTGTCCACTACATTAGTTACAGACTAGACACCTTCCTGTTCCCATGGTATTTGGCCTGATATCTTGGTTACGTCGTCGTATATTTGCGGATTATGAAATAGGGTTCTCCCTAACGGAAGTCATCAAATATTGGGACAAAATGTTCAGTGTTTCCACTATTTGTATCCACGAGCTCTAATGAAAACGTATTTTGGGTCCTGGGTCAAAAATGTCATGACTAGACGGATTTCTTCTTCTCTCTCATGGGAAATAAGAGACAAGTTACGGCGTTGCACGATTTCATGTCCGGAGCGTAGAGAGGAAACTGAGAGCACTGGTGAGGCAGGCGTGTTGATTCCTCGAGTGAATTGACTGTTTCCAGTTGACCTTGAAGTACAATCCAGTTGTGTCGAAGATGATAGCGGCGGTGGAGGTGGGAATCGAGTTCCAACTTAATTTCAAAATTCGACAGCCAAAAATGCGCCTTGTAGCGTTTATGCACTAAGCTTTTTAAGGAGCGGACGCTAACGACCACGGATGAAACACAAAACGCTTAGGCGTGATTTGCGTTCCTTCGCCACAACAAGAGTTTACAGCTCCCTACGGCAGCGCTCATGCAACACATCATCTATCACTTGGTCGTCATTTATCCCATTCGCAAGTCAAACTTACCAATCGAGAAAGGTAGACCTGTACCGCAGATTTCGGATTTATCTTGCGATAGAATTCACTAGATTTTTTATTTCAATCGGTGATTTTGTAGATGAAGAGAAGTGCAAAGAATGATCAGTAATGGGTGCACATCGTTTAAACCATGTTTCATTTGGACCAAAATCTCCCCTTATTAATGAGCTAACCTTCCCCTGAGTGTCATTACTCGGGTGACAACAACGGGCTTATATTCTCCTGTCTTTATCAGCGAAATACGTAGACTCCGGTGGATGCGCAATGCTCCTCGGGGTTCGCTGTGAACACAACTACCCTAGGCCATGAACTAGAGATCACAAGAAGGCAGACATGAGATCCAGAGCTGAATTTAGATGCCTCCTAGAAGACAAATGTTGCAAAGCGTTTAGAGTGATGAAGTAAGTAAATTTTGCTTAATTAATACTCATTTATCCACTTCAAGGTGTGCTAAGTGTTTTAAGCGCACTGAAATTGCACTTTGAAGAAGTCAAAGCCGCCTTATCTCGAATTATAATCCATTTCCCTTTTGTTTAAATCGTTGCTATGGC
>JAUOZQ010001608.1:0-10331 GCA_030710315.1 Anomotaenia brevis
TCAATGATAACTAGTCTCTCTGGTATATGCAAGTGATAGTTCTACCTCGAAGTTGCTTCGTTATTAAACTTTTGAGCTGAAAAAAAGTGCAAATGGTAACCTTACAGAGGCAGCTGTTTCGAGATTGGACAACCCAAATTTGGTAAATAGCAGAAATTTCTACTTGTACACTGTCTCCGGGTACGCCTCAGCGGCACTGGGACTGAACTGATAGAATAGAACTATTCTTCAAAATTTGAAATTATGTAATTATTTCAAATATAAACGGAGTTTGGATATTAGATTTTATCTAAGAGAAAGGCCTAACAAGGTCACAAAGAAATCCTGATTAACATTAAATTCATCGTCACGGAACTGCTTATTGATTATTTGTGCTTTGCGGAAATAGTGGTGACAACTTTCATGGTGGCAAACTTTGGGTTTGGAGTTTTATGGTATTCTGGAAAAAATAATGAATATGATTCTTAAATCACATTCAGATTTTATTAAACCGCTAGTTTTGCCATTTAATAAATAAGAGCCATATTTAGTTGCAAAATTTGAATATTATTGATGAATAGTTTTACTGAGAAGCCTATAAGGAGTAAATAGAACAGTGGATGCACTATTTATTCAATAAATCGTTCAAACCTGGGGCTATTTTAAGGGTTTTGCTCGATAACTTTAATACAAACACAAGAATCAACCTATTATGGTTTCGTAAAATTCACCGAATGGTGGATTTTATCAATTCTCCCTGAAAGGTTTTTGTGTGAAAAACGGACGTTATAGCCAGGAATGACTAATGCGTGGCTAGAAAACAGACCTTTGGGGCCTTCTAAGCAGCTTTATTCGTAATGATCATGCGGTTCTATGTGTATTTTTTTGGAAATATTGAAACTGGAATGAACGGCTTTCTACTGGTGGTAGAAACACGTTCAAGGTATCTTTTAAACTATTTTGTCGAGTAATTTCGCGTAATTACAATCTTCTAACCTGCATTTCACTGATGTGCGATGAAAATAGGGTAACGTATTGCTAAAGATAGTAAGAAAGCTAAAAGAGAAATTCTTTTAGGATTTTTTCAAGTAGTCTCCTTCTTCTTTCTTGTATTAATATGCATTTGAAAATTCTTAACAACACTTCTTATTGCTTTTCAGAAGCAGTTTATTTAATGTTCCTAAAGCTAGAAATTTAAACAAACTGGGAATTCAAGCAAAATACAATGAACAACTAAGCGAATGTACTATTGCAATAGTATTTTTAGTAAATGTCTAAGTTCTACTTGGTTCAAAAAAAATCTTTCATGTTTTCTTTATGGTTAAAACTTTATCCTGCCTATGAGTTGCAACATATTTCCAATTTTTAAATAAACACAATTCATACATTTGTCAATGGAGCCACTAAACGAAAGCAAAACACTGTGAAATTTCATTCTTGTGGAAAAAAAGACTTAATTCAACAGACCAAATGAAGAGATATGCTTTGGGAGACTTTATCTCCGTACGAAGTACATAAAAGATGAATTCATTGCTGAACTTTTGTAGGCAAGTAAGTTACCCGCATAGTGCGTTTTTGAGAGGAACACGGCTGCATCTTTTAGGAATCCCATTAATTTACTCCTTGTTTGCTACATGGTCTGCTCGTAGTGTAAGCTTGCATGAAATATTAAAAAGCCCTTTTGAAGAGGAGTAAACATGAAAAGATCACATGTTTTCTTACTGTACATTTAAGCGAAAATACAAATGCACAATTGTTTTCCTGTAAATATGCAAACTTCTTATTTTGAATCATTGCTGCATCGGAAGCAACAGCAACAACAATAGGCAATGCACAAATTCTCCCAAATCTTCTATATAAGCAGGCGTGAGTACAACGGATTCATTCGCAACATAAATAACATGATTTCTACTACTAATCTGCTTTCTATCACAATTCTAGGCTTAGTAGTTGGAGTATCCGGTACGAAAACGTCCTTAGCACATCCTTACTAATGCACATTGGTAAAAATCATTTATTTTTAGCCGATCATACACCATCAATCCAACAAGCCAATGCTCTCGCCAACAGTAAAATCGCAAAGGCTTTCAGAAGCATTTCTTATGGAAACAAACATTTTCGTGTACAGTACCCAGCAAATGATGAATTCCAGTCAAACTGTCAGAAGTCAACGAATTCCGATACAACTTATGTCTGTGAAACATCTATTAGTAGAATAGAATTCGTCGTGTATTTAGTAGGTGTGAATTGCTTGACTTTCATATGATTTCCTCCCATGTTTCAAGTCACTAAATGAGTATGATTTTTCACCTATAGCATTTTGGTCGAGCTTTGAGCAAGAGGAGCAAAGCGATTTGTTTGGAGGACCTGCACTTTAATGCGGTATATACTCTGAAAGAAGACGGCAACCTGCGCTTGAAAAAAACGGGCTCCTACTTTGCAGGAGTGTGTGCTATCCCCTCTGAGTTCTTGTTGCATAATTGCACCAGTTTACTTGATTTTTTAATACAAAAAGTTGTAGACGTCTGATTTAATCTCCATAACAAAGTTCCATTTGTTTGGTTTCCTCTAATGGCTTTTGGTTACCGTTGCAAAATCAGTTGATTAATCAGAGAATAAATCACACAATGAGGGAACCTAAGATTTCCTTCGCCTTTCCATTTCTTCCAAACAGATCCGATTATTCAGTCGCGAACATTTTTGTCAAGCTTTTAGGTCCTTTTCATAAAAGTAGGACCAATTTCAAGTTCCAGATGGTTTAGACTATTTGAAATAACTTAACAGGGTATTTAAAAATGCATAGGACATTTTCAAACAATGTTTATTACTACAAAGCCATAGAACGTTCATCGAAGGCACTATGTATATTTTAAATAAACTTTGGAGCGCTTGGGACTGAGAACCGTTTTGTATACTTCGAAGTTCAGGCAGTTGCTTGGATTCCAGTTTTGAATAATGCAAATACAGAGTAGAATTTCCTTGGACTTCAGTGAACACTCCTCAGCCGTAGACCTGATATGACGGTGCGATGCTATTTTAATATCTTTAAAACAGCTACTCCTAATAAACATATGGAATAACAAAATAACAAATGCTCAAAAACATTGAAATATGCCAAGTTTCGATTGTTTACTGCATGTAAAAGAATATGACACAAAAATCATAGCTGTTCCCTCAAATTTTTCCGGGTCCCCTACCTTCTCATGTGGGGAATGATAAGGCACAGATTTCCTCATGTTTATAATAGTAATAAAAATAATAGTGTGAGATTAAATCGTGAATCCTACAGTATGGGGCGCTGACCATTGCATTCTAGGAAATATGGTTGAACGTTTTAGAAATATTGAATTGCCTTGGAGCATTCTCCAAGACGTATATTTAGCACACACTAACTAATGGTGTTTAGAAGGCACTTTTTTCTTTAGTATTGGTGATGATTACTTTCACTGTCAGAGTGAAATTGGAAATCTTTCCTTTTGCTCATCAAAGGCATGTGTGCTTCCTCATTGCGACTCTTACTTCATAGATTGACACTTGCGGGCTCAGTGAACAACGGTAGACAGCTCTGCGGCCGTTCTGACTCTGTCATGCTTAGTTTGTTCCTCTGAAAAAGTCGCGGAAGATTGTAGAGACTGTTTATCACCACGTGGAGTGTCCACATCCATCACTTATATGATGATCTTCATTGAAAATATAGCAGGAACTCACTTTATACATTTGCCTCGAAAGTGCTCAAAGGTCCCCTGATGTTTGAGCGCGATGTCCTCTAGCGTCAGTTTCCGACTGTGTTGAAGAGAACAAAGTTGAGAACTGAATGTGCCTACGGCGGTGCTAAATATCAAAAAACTCGACAATCCTACCGTGTTTTCAAAGTATAACTGTAAAACGACGTCTCCATTGTATAATCAGGGCTGAATAAAGTGAAAAGGCAGTGTTTAAACATTAAATTGCAACAAATATTACGTCACTTAATAACGTTAGCACGGGAGGTGGCTAGGGCTAGGTTACTTACACTGTAGATAGAAAGAAATCGAAATTGTTGGCACAGCTTCTCCGCTCATTTTTGAGGTTATTGGCTGCTGTTTTTTATCATCTCTAGCTTTTTTGTATTAAGAAAGTGAAAGATATAACCCCTATTGCATGGAGAGAATGGGGAAGACCAAATGTTGTATGTTGGAGATTGTTTTGTTTTCACGGCCCCACTTCTCAGGTTAAGAAACCTTTCGGTCTTCGAAGATGAAGATGAACATTTTCATGGTTAAAATTAATCTATTTACCAATCCCAACTTAGCTCATAAAACAGCGTGCCTATCTTTGCCAGTAGCTGGTTCAAGCAGCTCATCATCTAATTCAACTGAACATATGTTCGAAGAGGGTTAGACATTCACGTGCAAGTTTCGCGAACCATCCAATGAATGTTCTTTTATTCACACCTTCCTCTTGATGGACTAGCTCATTGATTCTGGTATCTTTGGCAGCAAATTTTCCATTCATGAACAAACTAAACATACAACTCAATGAGTGGGAATTTCAAAGTTAGCAGTTTTAATGAGTCAGGTATTGTTGTGTTATCGGTAGGAAAATGCAGTTGGCTTTGTGCCTGTTTCTACCCATTTATCCTTCAGTCACATGAGTTGGGAATTGAAAATATCTACTGCTGTGTTTACTACTTGAAGTATATTTTTGTACGTTGTAACTTTTTCAGTTTATCTTTCCTTTCTGTACGTTAATCTGCAATCTCAGGTCCTTCTATAACACGGTGGGCAAAGAATAAATAGTAGTCGATGAGTCATTGCCTTGTCATACGTTGAGGTAGTGTATCATTAAGCCTAACAACCAAATCTGCAATTAATTATTCTTCATTATAACAAAAGTAGTTTTGGATGCGGTGATTGTTCGAAACAATACAAATAAAAAATCAATTCCAAACTTCCCACTCTTTCATAGCCAAGTTTATTTTATGATAGTAAGGTGCGTTCTCAAAAGCAACGCAACAATAACTTGCTCGTAGAAGTCGATCCTGATTTGGTTCAACTACAGTTTCAAAATGTGTTTTGTGATGTTTTATAATTCACCCTAACATTGGTCAGGATTTGAAGATTTAATTGACTGATTGATCAGTGAGAACATCTCACCTACTTTTCTTCAAATATCAAATACTATGGGCAAACGTGGTTCGACAGGTCTCGGGAGTAAGAGACTAGTGCATGCCAGTACTAATACCGTACATTGTGATGTGTCCGATGTAAATTCAACGCTTCAATAGTAATAATTTGGAAAGCTTTTCAAAATGAATGAAGATTGAAGTAAGGGGTTCTTAGAATCTTCCGGCGATCCCGTAATGATCAGTGTCGACGTTTTGAGTGACAATTCCTGTGGATGGAATGCTGACAACGTGTGATAAAGAACTGGTGGTGACACGCCCTTACAGATCTGGCCAAGTTCCGGCCCTGGATGTAGTGCTACGTCGCAGTGGTCGATAGGATGCCAATGGATCCGAACTAATACATGGCTAAGAAATCGCCATAACCAAACATATCAAGTTTAACATTGTTGTTGCGGTGCTAGTCATACTGGTAACCAATCGGGGTTGATTATCCTCCGAGTTGACTTCGGAAGAGCTCATGATGGTGATTTCCATTGTCTCATATTTAAGAATCCAGGCCATATATTTTGAGTAACAAATCAAAAAGGGTGATTCAATGAACAGAAATTATTCCTATTGGTGCTCTGTTGTAACATTAATCAACCACTTTAATTTATTGGACCTTTTTAGAAAGGTGACGTCAATTGAATAAATCGTAAAAATATATGAGAACAGCTTATGGTGTAAAAAAAGGTAATAACACCGAAGTTAACTTCGAGAAAGTCTATCAAATTGTGTATTATACTTGATGACTTTTCAAAATTGGCAAACAGTGATAACATGGAAATCGACGCATGCAGTGGTGCCAAGGTCTACGATTATTGAGGATACTATAATTAGTTGAAACATGCAAAGTGATTTTAAAAAGCAAATGATATCTTAACGAATGGGCTTCTAAAAACACGCCGATATTCCAAGCAATGATGTTTCAGATGAATGACGTCTTTGTGAAAATTTGACCTGAATATATTGTGTATGTAAATACCATAAAGGTAGGTAAACTCGACAATAACAAATGTTGAGCAGAGCTACCGTTTCGAAAACACTAAGTGATCATTCCAAACGAGAAATAAATTAACCTTTTTAAAATCAAGCAAAATACTTCAAATTATCATTACTTGAACATTATTTCGTATTTAAAACTATTGCGAGAGACTTTGCGACAGATTTGTAGTTACTCATGCAATCATATAAATTAAACAGGATTTTTTCTTGAGATTTAATCATGTAGGGTTCTCATCTACCGACATAAATACTGCATATAGTCCAGGCAAAAACACCATTCATTTTTCTACACAATGCATTCCACTGCATTCCATTTTCCATTCTGCATTGTAGGGGCCTTACAAGTGGTATTTTAAAATAATGGCGTCCCTGTGAAAATTGGAAATTTCAGGTTCCTTTATTGTGTGATTTGTTCTTTGATTTATCAACTCTCCAGCTCACATTGCGTTTTCATTGTTAATAAATTGTAGAATACCGGAATCACAATAATTGGCTAATTAGATTTTGAGTTGAGTAATGATGACTGCTGATATAGTTGCTGCAAAACCTGTAAATTGCAACTGTGTTCTACGCCTGGAGGTTATTTAATTACTTATTGAAAATGCAAAACTTTCCTGGAGCAGTTAGCTGAGTTCGTTTTAATGTATGCAGAACAAAATTAGTGCTAAGCTAAGTGAATGTGCAATAGGAATAAAATGTGTTATGTTGTGGTTTTGGTTAGAGTAGCTGTTTAGATCTAAAAGGTTAGAGAAGATGTCATAAATTTATATTGCAAGAAGAATGTACATTAAATTGTTGCTTCAGAGAACTGCTTATCGATTATATGTGCTATGCGGGAATAGTAGTGACAACTTTGAAGGCAACTAAAGAAGTGGAACACAAATTCCTTGAGATAAAATTCAGCTTGTTGTGCGAATTCATGTTCCCATGGAATGTGTACAAGAAAGCAATTATTGCCATCTCCGATGGGGAAATAATTCTCTAGTAAGGAGTACACTATTGTTAATTTTGTGATATTTTGAAACAAATAATGAAAATGTTTCCTAAATCACATTCACATTTTGTTAAACCACTTATTTTGCGATTTAATTAATAAAAGCCACATTTAGTTACAAAAGTTGTATTTTGTTGATGAATAGTTCTTACTGTGAAGAGTATTAGTAGATAGCGCATAGGATGCACTATTTATTCATTAAATCGTTCAAAACTGGGGCGATTTTAAAGGTTTTGGTCGACAACTTTAATACAAACACAAGAATTAACCTATTTTGGTTTCGTAAAATTCACCGAATGGTGGGTATTATCAGTTCTCCTTGGAAGTTTTTTGGGTAAAGAACCCACGTTATAGCCAAAAATGACTAAATTGTGACCAAAACCAGATCTTTGGTTCTTTCTAAACAGCTTTATCCATAATGATCATGCGATTTTCTGCATATTTACCATTGATACTAATGAAACTGGAATGGACTGCCTTCTACTAGTGTTAGGAACACGATCAAGTGATCCTTTAAACTATTTTGTTGTGTAATTTTCTACAATCATAATCATGCATTACAATCTTGCATTTCACTGATGTGCGATAAATTCATTGAAACGTACTGTTCAAGATAGTCACAAATTTAAGACATGCATTTTTATGGGATTTTTTAAGTAATCGCCTAAAAATGCACTTAAATGAATTTTGGAAGATGTTATTAACTATTTGAAAGGTTTATCTGCCTTGCAACACTGCCTCTTTTGTTTAAACTGGGAATATACGCCGGCAATATAGGGGCTTCTTAATGCTCAAAGTGAAAGTAATCATCATTATTAAAGGAAAAGTGCTTTTAAAGCTCATTAGTCAGTGCATGCTATATAGAGGTCTTCGAGAATGCTTCAGGGCTATTAAATATCTTTAAAGCATTCAATCATATTTCCGAGAATGCAATGGTCAGCGCACCACACTGTAGGATTCACGATGTGAACGACGGTTGAATCTCACACTATTGTTATTTCCACGAGGAAATCTGTGCATTATCACTCCCTCCATCAGAAGATAAGAGGCATGGACATTTGTGGAAACAGCTATGATTTTGGTGTCATATTCTTTAACTTGCAGTATAGGAGCGAAACTTGACGTATTTCAATGTTTTTTGGTGTTTTTGTGTTATTTCGCATGTTTATTTAGAATAGCTCTTTTGAAGATATCAAAATAACATTACCATATCAGGCTAACGGATCAGGAGTGTTCACTAAATTCCAAGGATTTGTTATCCTGTAGTTGCATTATTCAAAACTGAAATCTAAACACCTGCCTGCAGTTTACATTTACGAAAGGGTCTTAGCCCCAAGCGCCTCAAATTTTTTAGTATATTAATAGTGCCATCGATGAAGATTCTATGGCTTTGTAATCGCAAACAGTTTTTTTTCAATTTTTTTGCATTTTTAAATACCCTGTTAAGGTATTTTAAATAGTTTAGACCATCTGGAAATTGAAAGTGGTCCTACTTTTATGGAAGAACTTAAGAGCTTGTCGAAAGTGTTAGCGACAGATTTTATAGACCCGTTTGGAAGGATTGGAAAAGCGTAATACATTTTAGGTTCCATCATTGTGTGATTTGTTTTTTCATTAACCAATACCTCATCTCCGATTAAGCTACAAATTCAGTAAGTCTATTGATTCGGATCACTAAACCAGGTCAGAGAACTTAGTGAATGTTTCCTTTTATTAGCCAAGGTAGTCAAGTTGGGAGGAGCCAACTAGGAAGCACAAGTGAATGAATAATATACTATCGAAAGACTTAACTTCTTTCGTATGTTTTATGAACATTGGATGTGTTTGAATAAAACTGATTTGACGAAAATTTCGAGATCCACCTCTGCTTTGATAACTTGCATAAAGAATTAATACAGGCCGTTATCTCTTATTTTCACACTTGGGATACTCTCATCCCCACATTTATTAGAACACTCTTGCCATACATTTTCTCGAGTTGACATTTAATTAAGTTATTCTAGAATCACCTGTGAATTATACTGTTCTCCCTTAGGTGATAACTCGAGAATGATTGAGGCAGAACACTTTGTCTACCAAGCTTGTCATGAAACTCCCTGGACCTTCAGTCTTACTACCAAAGTAGGGTTTTTGCAATATATTTGACCGGCAGATTAATGAAAAGTTAATACGCTTCCAATTTAGGGCTATTTGGCTGAGCAGTGCTGCGGCGTATGGATCTCGATCTCATGCCATACTCGGGAAGTCTAGAACATGCAAGACTAAGACCCAATGGTTCGGTTCATCTTTTTGCGCTCTATTGGCTGTTTAGAGCTAGAGCGACGACGTATGTTTCTCATGTTGTAGTCGATCAGGAATTTGAGGGTTGAGCAAGTTGTGCCTGGAAAAGATGATGTTCCCAGGTTTGAGTAAAAACTCTTTATCTGTCCAGCGAACCAAATGAAATAATTAACAGCCATGATAATTTATGAATTTTCGACGAATATTTTCAAGAACCGTTTCTGGATGAGAACACAGCCATCTTTCAAGACGATAATGCTTCTGGTTTAAAGCCCAGAAAATTAAAAAAATTGCTAATCTAAATTTTCAACGTTAAGCATCAGAAAATCTGGTCAACGCACAAGTTAATTTTCATGTTTTTTTGAATTATCGAACTAAATGAAACTAAAAATGCATTACTTCAAATTTCCTTTTGACTATGCACTTTTTTAAATAATCACGAAATGAAGCTAATCTATCCATGTAAGGAACTCTAAATTTGAATAAATGATTTTTTATACACAAGTGACGAATAATAATTTTGTGGTTTATAAAAATAAAATATGTAGCTCATAAAGAAATTATTTGAATGGTTTCCTAAATTCTGAGGATAACCATAACATATCCCCTTTCCTACCTACATATATTTAGTAAAATATACTCTACTATTATTTCACTTGAGGTAACAAATATTAGGAAAACTGTTTGGATTCGAACCTGAACAAATATTGAAACAATAAACATTATATTCAGTTAAACTTGCTGTACTTTAAGTGATTTAAACACTTAGAGAACTGCTTTGCTATCAAGTTCAATTTGCGAATTTGTGACAAACGTAGACGATTTGCTCATAATTGAAAGGAAATTCTAAAGTCTTTTATTCAAATGCTCTGCAAGACTGTTGATAATGCTATTTGACTAAAAAAATGGCTCCGTTTGAGTGATTCA
>JAUOZQ010001609.1:0-10319 GCA_030710315.1 Anomotaenia brevis
AAACAGAAACTTTTCATACAGGATTTGATTGAGTTTAGTTGAGGACCTTGCATCGCCAACAACATTGTTGTCGTTACGACTGGGACTGCTGTCACTGATGAACTGCAGGACGGGGGTAATTGAGAATTTACGCGTATCTGACGGAATGCAGTGTGGTCTAAGAATGCAATGATGGCCCAAACAGACAGCTGATATTGTACACAGTGAACTGGTGTCTTTCTTACATATAATGGGATTTTAAATGCTGAGTAGACCGCAAGCAGCTCTCCGGTGAGGATGTGATGGTACAAATGACCTTGAGGAGGCGGCCTGCTTAGCCATCAACACTAAAATCGAGTTCATTTTCAAGTGAGTTATGTAGACACGACAAACCAGAAAATGGATATCATTCAAGTGAATCAACTCGACCGAAGTCTGATTCGTGTCCTTTGTTCCCATATCACACATAAATCCTGTAAACATGTCCAACCAGCTTTCTGGTAAACAAGTCTCCTGTACAAGTCTCCTGTACACCCTCTGATAGTGATATGTCTTGCAGATAATCTAACTGCAGCCTCTCCGCCATAACTGAATGAAGTGGAGGCAGTTTTAGCTTTGGGTTTAAGGATTACATTTAAGCATATTTGTGAGAAACTTAATAGTTTTGAGTACATTTCGATAAAAATCTGTGGAAATAATCCGTCACACTAAGGAAAGAGATAATTAATGAAGCCACCAAAAAAGGTATCGAAACCTCGAGAATGTGTGAAGATAAGATAAGGAGGTGGAAAGACAGTGCGTGGCACGCAGGTTAAATGGCAAAGTGCTCGACGAGTGTAACCACGGCCGTCTTCGCGATGTCTTCCCGGGCCATTGGTATCTGATAGTATGCGCACACATGATTGCCTTTTAGTATTGATTAGGAAAAAATCGTGGATATGAGCGAGTGAGTGAGTGAGGGAGTGAATAAATCCCAGGGACGGCAATCCTATTCAGAACACTGTAGTCCTCACATGGTCCACAAATAGTGTTTTCTTTCGATTATGTGCCAAGGCGAACGATGCCGTCAGTTTGTAACTTGTTTAGAGAAAGACAACTTGTTTATGCGTATGCGTAGGCTGCCCGTCATTTGTGCTCGGATTCATATAGGCTTGTCTGCTGCTAAATCATCTTCACAGACAATACAATTTATTTTAAGAGAGCATTAGATTTTTACTTGATATCTAGTTTATGGACTTTTCTAGCAATGGTTCCCAGATCAGCTTGTCAAAAGGATATGACAAGTCGTCAGAGCAAATTTATTCACTCGATCACAGCTGCGCCTGTTTTTTTGCAGCCTTACTGTCAATTTTATTAACAAAACATCAAAAATTATGTGCTATAATAAATTAATAGTGGTTTGATGTCAGAGAAGAGAGTGATTTTAAAAGTCAATGGAAAAGGGATTTTCTCCACCTATTCCACTGCATTATATTAATGTAAAATATATATACTCCGAATATGTTGTCTTCATTGAATTTGACATTTTCGAAATCTCCCAACCTGACGATCTGCAGATAGAGCATGGTAGTTTAACACTGGCCAGCCAAAGGGCCACTGGTTTTAAATACTGGAAGCGTCGTTATTGGTTAAAATAGGGAGACGCGACAGTCTCTATCCTGTTGGCGTTGGAGAGAAATGAAGGGTGTAGTGGCACTACGGTGAACTGAGATTGTCGTCGTCTTCGCAGAGGGACTTGTGAATCCAACCTCTGGACTGGAAAGTGCGTTAGCCCTATTCTGATTGGCCAATTTGTTCACCGATAAAAGGAGGTCCCATAACACTCCATTGGTAATCTTTCCGACCTAATTATTATTTAGTTCAAATGACTAATTAATGCGATATACCTCAATGTGACAGGTTAATAATGAAAACTATGTGTCAGTTATTCAAATAAGCGGAAGATGAAAATAGTATAGAAGGAAGTTATTTGCAAATGGTTGAATTAAGCAAAGCGAGGGTCTTCCGTTTTGTCAATTAGGCAATTTCAAATTGAATTAAATTGAATTATTTACTAGCTGTGGAAGTTAAGTCCCAATCTTCACTAGTCACTGAGGACTCATAGATGTCTGAGTGCGAGGAGGCAATAATTGCACTGAGCACGCGAACCTGGAGGGTATTGAAGAAGGCAAGGTTGAGAGCGAAAGGTAGAGGAATGAGAGGAAAAGAACGTTGAGTGAGAGGACGTAGGATAGGCCCAGGAGGAGATGGATTCCACCAGAGTCACCACAGGTTGTGGCCAATGCTGCGTTCACGGCTAAGTAGGCCTCACGGCAGCGGAGTTGGCCTTGTGTAAGTTTGGCGAATAGCCAGTCAGCATCCACAATTATGAAACTTGTCAGGTTGTCGGCTAGCTTGTCATACTGACTCCCAACTTCAGATAACAGTGTGCTTTCTTCAGCAGCCTTGATTCAACAAGAGCCACAGATTTGCGAATTAAATTGCCATTAGCCAAGTGAGCATTCAAGTATGCAATGGAGGTTTTCGTTGAGAAACTTATGGCTAGCGTCATTTTCACGGCATTAATAAAGTCGGAAATCAGCAGGAGTATTTTGGATTCGCCTTCGTCAAGCCCCACTAAGAAACTATGCAATTTGCCTGCCTGATTTCATTTCTCAACATTTCCAAGGCATTTGCAGCTTCCTCGATTCCCGGTATCAGGCTACTAAGGCCCTCTGGAAGTAGCACCATTTGTATGAAAGAGTCAATTCTTTAAATTTGAAGCGACCGCGTAATTCAGGATAGTCTGCAACAGTAAAAAATGTATCAAATTTACCGTTTTGAACACAGTGCTTTGAGATAGAAGAGCATGTTGAAATCAAATAGGTAAGCGAGTCAGTTAAAGAAAGTTAATGATACAAAGTTTGCAATCACCGTGAAGTTGAACTGACTCAGCACATTATGCAATTGAGAAACATGTGTATACAAATTAGCACTTTTCGGCAGTTGATCGTTAATTTTTAAGTCTTGGACATATTTAAGGACAGCACTAAAATACAACGGTTAATTACTCACCATGGGAAATACGGTAATTCGAATTGCACTACAATAAAGGACTTGCTTTTTTCCTTGCTATATTCCACTTTGAACATTTGGGGTCTGAGCCTATTTGGCAGTATTCACCAAGTTTGTATAGTTGACTTCAACAAGAAGTCCAATATCTGGTGTATTAGAACAGGTGAACCGAAGAGCTCTGAGCACATCTTGCAGTGTTTGCGTCGACAAGAAATCGTTTGCCTCACCCAAACCACTGCACAACTACTGTTTGAGTTCCAATTTCGCTCCATCAAACTGTTAAAGACGACATCGGTTTTAGCCACAGCACTCCGCCTGACCACATACATACACACAATCTTCACCTGATTGAGGAAATAGGATGGAAATGCTTTTACTAAATGAGGGCAAACAAAAGATTGGAACAATAGATAAATAGTAATTCAACCTGACGCCGTCGTTAGTGAGAAGAGAAGGGTGGCGATAATTGCAGAGAAAATTGACAAAATCGGAATGAAGAGGATCGAACAACAACACACGGAGCCCTTACCGCACACAATTCTATCCCAACTACTGCTGGACGTGTCTGCGTTCAAATAAACAATAAACCTACTTTAATCTGAAGACTCCACAAATCAATGTACTTCCAATTGAAACGAACCTACGAAAGCTGGGTTTCCGAATAGTCGTTTACTGATGGCACCGTGAAAAAGATAGATAGCGATGAGGGTTGCAACGATCATCACAAGCAAAAAGACGCCTCCAATGACGTAGAAGCCGACTCTGACGTAAACTACGTATTGGGGGAGTTGATTCTGAACAGCATTGATAGTGCCATTCATTTTACTCAGTATTTTCTCAAAATTGCCCCTTGCATTTCTCCAAAATTGGTCTATATTACTCAAGATAGCTTGCAAATTGACTTGGTCTTCAATTCCAGACAAAACGTCTTTTGTTGAGTTCTTAATACTCGCTATAGTGTTGTTCACTTTATTAATTTGATCCACAATTTTGCTTATGACTTCGGTGATTTGCTCCATAAACCAATCCACTAAAACGGTGTCGATATTTTCTGATGTGACTGGAGGCTGTATTGAGTCAATTTGTTTCTAATAGTTGGTTGACTGAATTACTTGTCTTCGAAATCAATGCTAATCCTAAATTATTAACTCATTTTTAAGTCCTTGCATTCATCGTTGGCTTCGCATTCTCGGCTGCTACTTAAAGTACTTGTGAACTGCATGCGTGTAGCGATAAACTAGTGTTTAAGCTTGTTCAAACCATCTTTCATTTTCACTGTATCTTCATAAATAGTGAACGAAATAGCTGGTAGATAGGTGCTTGTGCGTCTATACTAACGTTCCTTTAGACGAGTAGTCATAGAGTGGATTGATTTGAAGCGATCGTGATAAAGGAAAAAATGAATAGCATCGCCTTGAGACAGCTAGCGAATTTTATCGCCATACGTAGTTTACTATCTTTCTTTCCTGATCCTTATCGCCGTTTTTGTAATCTACACGCTGATATAGTAGGACTTATTCCTCCTTTCCAATTCATCTGAATCTACGTCAGTTAAGCTCGTTGCCTTTTAGATGTAAGCGAGAGTGTGTATCGTACTTCAGTTGGTTTTCATGCTAAAGTTATTTCCCCAGATTGCCAGACTCAAATCGGGACTAAGTGATATTGGGGACTTGGTGCGTATCACATATAATCTCAGAAGAATTCCTACAGATTTGCCACTATTAGTTAGTAGACCTTTTAGTCCAATTGTATTTGTATTTTAAATTCACATTCTTTGCGAGAGTGCAACTCTCCAAGTTGACGAAGTCTCGGTGCACATTTGTCAGTCGTAGTGAGTGGCACTCGAGGTTTAATTCATAT
Organism: Anomotaenia brevis; assembly: GCA_030710315.1. Classification (NCBI taxonomy): domain Eukaryota; kingdom Metazoa; phylum Platyhelminthes; class Cestoda; order Cyclophyllidea; family Dilepididae; genus Anomotaenia; species Anomotaenia brevis. The sequence continues at coordinate 4,894 of JAUOZQ010001609.1, forward strand.
GAAAAAATTCTGAAGGCAAATTGACAATTTTAACTCCGGGGGTTGTCCTTCCCAATAATAAAATGTAGCATTGTTTTAATCTTGATCGTTTTGTTTCAGTGTCTGAATTATACAACTTTCTTACTTGTATCAAGGAGTCGTGATTACCTACGTGAATTTAGGATTGCTTATCCAGTAATATTATATATTTACTAACATTACGAAACAGAAGTAAGGACGAGAGAAAGACATTTCAACGGATAATCTAAGAGCAACCAGTGTACCTATTGAATTTGACATCCACGAATCGAAGTATTTGCAGTTCGTCAGACATTTTCGCTACATTGAGCAATCCTCTTGATGTTTGCAACTCATTCAGCATGGCCTCCAAATGTTGCCTAAGGATTACTAGGTGAGGCTCTAAGAGGTTAGAGCGAATTGAGCCTCATTCCTGCCGTACATTATAGGCTATGGCCAATTGACATTGACTAAGCCTCCCAATTCTCATCATCGACTCAGTGTTACGGAGCTATGCAGAAGCGACAAACTAGACACTGGACAGCAGCCCGAGCTACCAAGTCAATCAACACCCCTCCCCACCGTCTCTCATCAAAAAAAACGGAACTGCCTGACTGTTTTCCTCACACACCAACCAAAACCATGTAAAAAAGCCCATGAAGACTGTCTTCCAAACCTTCAAAAGCCAGACTGAACAACATCTCAACTGCATCGATGACAAATAGCACGCACACAGATCCTCAATGCACACACTCAATAGCAACTCAATCGCACCAACGACAGAAAGCCTCATCAACAGGCCATCAGTCACTTCTGACATAAGGAAGAAATGATCGTTTTAGTGGGCACGTGCATGCCTCAGTGTCCCAGTGTCCCCTAGGAGTGGTGGTGGTGATACTCTCCTATGTTGCACCAGAGCTTGTAGATTGTGAGTGCAGTATTTACATGGTATAAGGGCAAGTAACCAACTAGAACACGTGAGGGCACATCCTCAAGAATGACATGTTGTTAATCTAGGTTCGACCAGCCTATTCGATCTGTGTGGGATATAGGCGATGAGTGAGGCGAATAGAGGTTAATTTTGAGCCTTCTACTCGAGAAGACTGCATGCCTTACCTAAAGTTTAGATTTTATAATTTTTTTGTGCGATATGGCTGCCTGAATGCATCTACACTCTGAATTCGAGTTGCAGCACTAGTTTTGTGATAGACTTGGTGAGGTTATCGCTGATTCGAGCAAAAGTGTTTATTATCCTTCTGTTTGATGACAGCTTCGGTTTTGCAATGTTTGAGAGGCAAAAACACAAAAACGTGTCGATTTAGCACACTTTGCAGCACCTTACCTTAACGAATGCTCTTGCTGAGACACGTGGCACACATTAACCAGTCATCAATATGAGCGTTTGGCCCGCTGTAGAATTTTGTCATGCGGAAATTGGTAAAGAAATGTAGTGTGGATTACCCTGAAATAGAAGTATGTGAAAGAACACGCAGCGATACTGCTTCTGAATACTAAATAGCGAGGGTTGTTTTCAGTAAAATGGAAGAGAAAATCTTTGGCACGGGATCGGAATCGTCCTCATCTTACTCTGCATGCGACTCATCGTGCATGGGTATCTTTGCGTTGCAAAATCTGTTGGCTTCTTCTTCTTTTCAATGATGGGGTTCTTTGATAAAATACTGACAAAAATATCCTTAATCAGCTATTGTAGAGGATTGGCTACGCAGATTCCCTCCAAGACGGATCAACTAGCCCGTATAAGGTGATAATGGTGGAGAGGAGACGTGTGTACCCGATCGTCTATTAGAAAAGTGTGTTGAGATTAGGAACTCAATCAACCGGTTTTGTGTGATATAGGAACAAATGAGCATGGCAAATTAATGGCAACTCTTAATGCAACGGGGTGTTGATTTACTTAGGAGGCAGGGCTGTGAGCCTGGACGCTGTCCATTATCCACTTCGTCGCCTCTGCTTTGCTGAAGTCAAGGGGAGCCTGTTGTGAGATTTTGGGCAGAGTCAATCCACCGCAATAATGAAAACTAAATTACCAAAATGCGTTGCCAATGTGTTTTCATAGTCCGTTCTGTTTTGCAAATTGCAGTACCACATTCATGCACTGTATTAATTGTCGATTTGATAACAACTGGCAATGTTATACTGTTCCTTATGTTTCTTGCCTATTTCTTATTGCCTCTAAGAAAACGGAATTAAAAGGGTGAACCAAAGCTGTGGTAATTACAGGTGAGAGTCCAAAGTGACTAATTATGCAGTTAAAGTCAGTCAACCCAAGGAAGGAACCGGAAAACAGAGCCAAAGACTTTATACACGGGCTGTTTAAGTGCCTGGCTTATCAACTGTTATCTTAAGAAGAATATCTCCAAGTCAAGAAATGGAGACATTTTCATGGCGCTTTGAATATTTGAAGGTAGTGGGAAATATTTCCTATCGCTGAAAGAGTAAAATGCAGGAGCAAAAGTCAATATTCAGTACAATTGACACAAGTGCTGAATGATCCAGCTTAATCTGAATGTACCATCACATCGCTAACCAGAAGTCCCACCCCTAACGGGTCACAACCCCCGTATCTAATCGTGTGTGTAGCCATTTGACCTTGTGCACTAAACACAATCCAATTGGGCCTGATGTCTACCGATAAAACAGGTCAACCAAATCTAAACGCACTTTCACGCAATTACAGACACACTGCCCATAATACACACTCTGGTATGTACGACTTCTAGTGACTAATTCAGTTTAATTCGAAATTATCTACTTGACTGACCTGAAGACCCTCGACTTGTTTAATTCCTTCCATCTGCAAATAACGTCCTTCTATACTATTTTCATCTACAGTTATATTTCATTTCATCCGTGGAATATTATTAGTTATATGTAATTTCAACTAATAAAAGCTTTAGCAGCGTGATGTTGGAACTGGACCAATGTACTTGCTTATAGAGGAAGATGAAGATAAAAGCCATTTGGCTTCAATCAGGAATAGCTGGTCATTTATAAATTGTTTACAGAACATTTATTGTGAATTGTACACAGATCTCTATACGAGTGCGTATTGACAACTAGCGTGAATTGTAACAGCTGTATAATTATCTAGCTTGAGCAAGTAGAAACATGTCGGACCACTTAGATATGTGTCTAGTGGGTTCCATGCAAGTTCCTGTAGTTCAGATACCCTAAAGTGATTCTAATTATTTTCCGATATGGGATATAGATACTTTGAGACAGCTTCGATAATAACTCAAGCAAGGAATTCAAAAACGGGGAATGGTGAAGTGCAAAAAACATTAAAAACTACGAAACTATCTAGGAGAGTGGAAATTGAATTTAAAAGACAGCTGTCAGTCAGATGGACAGGAAAATTTAACTCTTCATTTGCCCCGAATGCGTTTCTACCCAATCTACTAAGTACTTTTCGAAGCCCTCCCTCTGTAACACTAACACGAACAGGCATTGAGACTTACAAAGAAGAATTTTGGATAAAAAAATATGCCTGAGCCTGAATCCAAAATCTGACAGGATCGATGCCAAATCTTAAAATTGGGCTCAAAAATCATTGATTTACACGCAGTGTTATTGATAGACTATGAATGATCGTTCAGAGCTCACATCTTTCAAATGAATAATGTTTAACTAAAGAGAAGGCTGATGGGGATAGCAGAGGTTCATTGACTAGACCAAACCACAAAGAAGGTTAGACTGGGTTGGGGTCTGAGTGCGTCTCAGGTTGTCAACGAATTACCCGTACTTTCCGAGCGTATTCGCCTCTCAAAAACCACCATAGTCATAGCCATTGTCAATAATCAGTGCAGACTAGGTGCCTGTATTCAGTCTGATTGGTCGACAGAGATGAGTCACAGAGATGATTCAACTCGTTTTTCATCGCCAGGATGCAAGGTGGACATAAAGTGTCCTTGGTACTTTCTGCTGAGAGGTATGACTCACTCAGACCTCCTTTTATCGGTAAACAAATTGGCCAATTAGAACAAGGCAAATGCACTCAGTCCAGCCCAGTGTAGAGGGGGGATTCACAAGTCCCTGTGCGAAAACGACGACAATCTCATGCCACCGTAGTGTCACCACACACTTTATATCTATCCAACGCCAATTGGATAGGTGGGAGCGTCCGAAAGACTGGCGCGTCCCCCATTTTAACCAATAACGACGTGTCCAGTATTTATAACCAAAGGACCGTTGGATGGCCAGTGTACTATCTGTACTATCTGCACATCGTCAGGTTGGGAGATTTCCAGAATGTCAAATATAACGAAGAGAACATATTCTGAGAATATACATTTTATAGAAAGTGAAAATCGATCGGGTGGTGAAAATTCTATTCCCATTGACTTTCGAAAACGCGCTCTTCTCTGACATCACCAAACCACACTTTATTTATGTATTCTAGCACATAACTTTTGATGTTTCGATAGTAACTTTGAGAGTAAGGCCTCGAAAATACAGGCGCAGCTGTGATCGGGAGAATAAAATTACTCTGACGATTTTTCATATCCATTTGACAAGAAACGGACTCGACAGAGCTTGACTAAGTCATATTTAGATGTAAGATGAGAGCCTGAACCCAAAGGAGGGGACTTGAGATGATCTCAGAAGTCAGTTGACACATTTTTTGTGATGAAATTGGCAACCCCATCAGGGAGATCCTTAAAATTCCTCCGATCAATTGATGTCGATATCCGATATCGTCAAAGACTACCTTAATCTAATCACTATCACCTTTACTGGTAAAGCAGATGACGGCTCTATTCATCGCTTTTTGTCCTTGCAAAGAAAACTTCACAGGAGCGCACACGTGAAAAAATCGACTAATATTTATTCTGGGAAATATATTTTTGACCAACATGATTTTTTGAATTAGAACAATATTATCAAAGCAGACTATATTGGTTTAAGTTTCACAATACTGAACGCCTCTTAAACCTTCAAACCTCAATCCGGTGAAAAGCCAAGTGTCAACTAACCCATAATTGGTGGTTTTAACGTGGTTCTAAAATCAGGGGCATCACTTTTTCAGAGTGCAGCTTTTAGCTGCTATTAACATGCACGGGTCTTTTTTAACAATAGTTTCCAAATTCTTCAATTTCCTGAATTATTCGATTTAAATACATATTTGATGTTATTAGAAGAAAAAAATCTGAACCTTCTGATTAGATTATACCATCCTGAGATTCATAGACAAAATGCCCTATCATTTGTATACTACAGATGTCAGACACATCGGTTTTCCTGTCGGAGTATTTAATAAAGGTTGTTTTAAAAAAATTGTTTAATGTGATAACTGCTTATATATCGTCTCACCTCAGATATCGATTTTTGAAATAGAACCACAAACGCCCTTAGGCATATTCGTGTAACTGGTAGCAACTCTGCTTCTCTTCCTAGATTACAGTGCACCA